>SNQJ01S0083541.1:0-15405 GCA_010110895.2 Picea sitchensis | reverse complement strand
GGAATTGAGCATATACAGTGCGCAGCTACCTTTGAAACAAAAGACTTCCCTGGGTTGATAATTTATGTTTCACTTGGTTGTTTAAAAATTAATTAAGCAATTATAGTGACCAACACATATGAGCCTTGTCCTTCTTGCACGACCCCCATGTATGTATAATTGGCTTCTTGGGTGGCTGTTTTTCTTATGGAGTGGCTACTAAAGGGGTTTCTTGTGTCATTATGTCCCCCCATCCTTGTTCTTCCTACATTGGGACAATTTATTTCTTCCCTGACTGTGCATCCTTCTTTGGTGCACTATTCTTATTCTACTGTGATGGCTTCTGACTGGGCTTCCCCTTCTATGTTGGATTTTTGGGCACAACGTTGTCTCCTTTAGGTGTCTTAAATGACCTTGCTTCTACCTCCTTTCCCTTTGGAATTTCCTCGATAATGATTGGGATCTTCCAGTTGTCTTGCTAGTCTCGCATTGCCATTTCAACTTCCTCTTCCTTGATGAAGAAAAGAAGTTGCAACCATTCTTTTGTTGGATCCCTGCACACTTGGATCCACATATTGTGGTGTGTAGCCCTGAATTTGGCTATACCAAGGTACTGCATGACCACTTCCAGAGTGATCCTTCAGGTGTTGACTATGTTGTCCTAGATGCCATTGAGGTACCGCACAAAGGTACCCAAGTTTCCACTTCTTCTCTTGGGGTCTGACGTTCTTCCCATGGACATATATCATGATGCATGACAACGGCCTACTCTATAGAAAAAATAAGAGTAGGGAGGCTCTTTCCACCAGATTAGTGCTATCAGAATCAACAACCATTAATAGTGGAAATTTGTTCCCAATTTTTGTGCATCCTTGAAGTCGTCGATGAAAAGGTTCAACAGATATGGGGCCTAGTTCAACATGGTTCCATTTGCACACTGTCCTACAGGGACCTCCTCCTTGCAGCACTTGCGTAGAAATGTTGACGCCATTAGTTTTGTGGCCATCCTGGTGGTTGTGTCACTTATTAGTTTGATGATAATGTTGTGCGAGCCTCTCTCCATACTGTATGCCTTCTTCATTTCTTCAACAAGATATTTTTATTTTTTCTTATTGTCTAGGTACTGCATGGAACTCTCACCCATTGATGGTGGACCTGTGATGAACACAATTAGTTCCACATCGATGGAGATAGGTTCTTCCATCCACAAGAAGCCTCCATGGAGGACTTCCATCAACTTCTTGGTGTAGTTATTCACTTCTTTCCCCCTACCGAAGTGGGGAATCTCTACAAGGTTCATGATCCATGTTTTTGCTAGGCCTGCTACCCATTTCTTTGGCTGCATCATGTTGTCTCCAAATGGGCTTGTTCCTATGCTCTCCATGTATACTTGCTGCGCAAATTTTGGGAATTTTTCGGTGTTGGTCACATCATGGTCTGAGTATCTTAACCTTTCCATGCACCCCATTAGGGTTGGTGTGGCATGCACCCCCTATGGAATGTGCAGTAGCACTGCTGATACGTCGGGATTCTTGCGCAAGGACTACATGATAGTTTTTTTTCGCTTTCTTCTTATCGACGTGGTAGTGGTCAAACCTCTAGCTCTCTCTCTTCCCCACCCAAATCTGGCTACCCTATAATATCTTCAATTTTTCCTTCCTCATGTTGCACGAACCTTCTCCAGGTTGTGGTCTCACCGCGTCAGAGTTTGTCTGCTCACTATCACCCCCATTTGTTCTGGGGGATGCTTCGATCCTTGTAAGTTGATGTGGGTTGCATGTGGAAACTGGTTCATGCCTCTGAACACTATCGTGTGAGTCAATCTCCATCCCAGCTGTCATTCATGATTTTATTGTTCTTCTACTAGTGTGGCGATCGTTGGTTCGATCTATGGTGAGGGAATTGCATCGACATCGAGACCATTTTTTGGTTAAATATCTCATTCACTTCTTGGTATGACCTAGGTTTAGATATGATCAGGGTTCCAACAAAACCCTCTAAAACTATCATCCCTCCTGGTAAACCAGAAGTCAACACATTGCATAGAGTGCACTCCCCAGTCTCACCCAAGATATCCTTATGGGTGAATGCAATTCTCAAGTGCTTGCAGTCTAGGAATGAGTGGGGATATGGGATTGGATTTTTTCTTCTTCATGCATTAATCTGATTATTCATTCAGTATCTCTAGGATTCATTCATGTTTAGTCTCATGAATGCATTATACTATACCTATTTAATCATTCATTCATAAAATAACCATTGACACAAAATAAACATGCAAGAGTGTTATAACCCTAATTTGCACCAGACAAGCTTACCTGGAATTAGGCCATCTCAGATTCCTTCTTTGCCAAAAAACTACTGAACAACTCTTCTTAAAAACACTTTTTATAAAGGCCCAGGTGCCCTGCTCTGTTACTGCATGCGTGTACACGCTTGCTGACCCAAAATAGCCCGTGTGTACCTACAAAAACAGGAAAAAAGGAAAGTTGTCAATGGAACACATAGCTTTGGGTGATTTAACTAAACCTTATGGCCATGCATGGCTGAGGGTTTGTCCAAATACATAGCTTCTTATAGCCTATAAAAGAAGGGTTAGGGGTCCCATTTGGAAGAGGGGAATCATAGTAAAGAAACTATACCCAATTGCATATTCCCTTTGTCCCAACCCTTTAGCCTTCCTTATGCAAAAGAAAGATAGAGCAAAGAAGTTGGAGGACAGTAGAAGAGGAGCCCAAGACCAGGTTCATGGAGCAGTGGTCGACTTCATCATTGTAAGTTGGTTTGTTGAAGTTAATAATAAAGAGATACTTTTCCCGTCCCACCATATGAGGTTTTTATGATTTATTGTATACTTGTTTATTGAAATCTCTAACCCATTAATCTATATATCAAATGCATGCAAAGTTTGTTGTTTGTTTTATGTGAATGCAAGTCAGCCTTGGGAGGATAATTGCAATCAAAAAATGATCAAGTGTAAGGAGGGATCTACATCAAACGCACGTAATAAGGTATGCTCATTTAACTATGTATTTGCTTAAGAATAATGGGGATTAGGTCTGGGACGACGGTAGAAAGTAGATATCTTTAGGTATTTTCTCCATGCATAATCTAACCCTAAGTGATAGTCTGTAGAGGGATTTCCCACTCACAAAAAAATTGGCGACCATACTGGGGAAGTCTCTAGGGTTCCTGGGGATATTTTTGGGTATTTTTAAGAACTGGTTTCATTTTCCTGTTTTTAAAGTTTCTACAAAAGTCTGAGCTAACAGAGATTCTGGTCTTCCATACTAGTTATCTCTGTTTCTTTTCTTGACTGTAATTTTTTCAAGACCCATAGAGGTACACGCAACCTGTATAAGGTTTACACATGTGTACCCATGCCCTGAGTTCTCACAGCCCATGTGTTCACGCTAGCTGAGGAAGTGACAGTCGCATGTAGATTCCAGAAAATTTCTTTTAAAGAGGTAGTCATCCTCTTCCCTGTCAGAAGTAGTCCTTCTCAGGGGTTTTCTGGAACTCTTTCTAGTCTTTGGTACTTGCAGTCTATAGCTTAGGTTTCACCTCAGATTGGTTTGTTCTATGAATTTTTCCTTGATTTGTTTTCTTTTTCTGTTAAAGTAAGTGGCTGAGTCTTCAAGAGATTCTAGTTTTCAGTACCAGTAATCTCTGCCTGGGCTGGCTTGCTTGGATTTTTTATTTTGTCTTAGAGTCAGGGATACATGCGGCCTGTATAAGGCCACCACGCATGTACACGCCCTCTGACTTTACACAGCTCGCGTGCACACGCTTACTGTTGAACTGTCAGAGGTGTGATTGAAGAGAATCTTTGTTGAAGGTGAGGCAGTCATCCTTTCCTTTGACAAGAGCTATACCTATCAGATTTTTGGGTCTCTGTCATAGCGGTCAGTAACTTAGGTTTGATCACATCAATATCTTTCTTTTTCGTTTAGAAGTTTTTCCTCAAAATTTTATGTTATAAGGTTTTTAGACAAGTGTGAGAGTCTAGTTTTTAAAATTTGCTTGTGTGTGATTTTTGACGTGACTCTTTGCGATTTGTGCTTAGGCCAGAAAATTTTTCTTGGTTTTGACTTGTTGGTATTTTTGCTTTTTTTCTTTGTGAGCATTCAAATAAAAAAAAAAACTTTTATTTCTTTGATTGGTTAAAAAGTGTTGTTTTGCATTAGTAACCAGGGAAAAGTCTTTTCTTTCATAAGTTCTTGACATTTTTCTTAGATCATAAGTAGTTCATAGTCGAGTGAAATCATGCTTTGAGTTTGTTGTTCAAAGATCTTAGAAAAATTTTAAAGTTTGAAAAGTTGTTTAAAGAAAAGTTTTCGTTTCCAACCTTTCTGTTTATTTTACTTTCATCTTTCAAACATCACTAGTTTCACTTTCATAGAATTTGACGTAAGACAAGCCATAAAATTAATGCTAAATCTAAAATTCATTAGATTTTTTATGTTTGTAGGGTCAACCAACTAGTTTAGGGTTAGGGCCTTGAATTAGGTTGGAGAGGAAACTCTTCAAGGCCATTAAAATCAAACATTGGAGTCTGAGTTAGGGAGTGTCAAAGTCCAGTATCGTGAAATTTATCCAGGACCCCCCTTTAACACAGGGGATAAAAACGAGGTCATGTGCGGAAAGGTAGCGGAGATAACCCCTCCAAAGCTGGACCAATCGTAGTGGAGATCACATATAGAGGGCTTGTTTTGGGATTCTGTCGATTGCATTTGCCACGGGGCTTCATGGGTATCGAATCCATTCGAGGTCATCAATTGTCTTCCGGACCATTTGCTTTCGATACCCTTGATAGGTTTCGGGCTCTATACCCTGCTCATTTTGTTCTACCCGACTTTCGACTGTACCCGCCTGGTCACTGTTAGGACCACACAATGCACCTTTTTGCCTATACTTTTTGCCACTATTATACTCTTGATCAATCATATTTAAACTCATACTATCACTTTATTTGATCAATCCAGAGGTACACAACGTCCCTTCTCATTACTATACGTTTAATCTGTTTTGCATAATATTTTACATTACTTTTGGACTTAACCATTGATTAGACTGCAGATTAGCATTTGAGCCCCATTGCTGAAACACAGAACTGTCACACAAGTCCAAGGTCGTTGTTGCTGAAACATAAGAGTCTATACAGTCTGAGGTCTCTGTTGCTGAAACACAAGAGGCTATACAGTCCGAGGTCATTGTTGCTGAAACACAGAACTGTCACACAGTCTGGAGTCGCAGATGCTGAAACACAGAGCTGTTACAGAGTTCAGAGCTGCAGATGATGAAACACAGAGGAGACCGCCAGAACCAATGATGCTGAAACACAAGCCGTTACAGTCAGCGGTCAACAAGCGAGCGCAATTCATGTGGTTGAAACAACCCGTGAATTGTGATGCTGAAACAACATCGGCAGATATGAGAAGAAGTTGTTACTCCAGTCATATCTCATCCAGCTCCTATAATAGCATTTCTATTGCGTAAGACTAGGACATCTTGCTCTGGTTTAGTAAGAAGATCCAACTAAAGATAGGACTCAGATATACATTGTAATTTTTGATATATTGTATCGAAGGGGGTTCCCTCTTTAAATAAGGGGGGATTCTTCATTCGAGGGAGCCAAGTTTTTATGTACTGAAATGCTTCAGAGAGAGAGGGGACGCACTTCACTTTTGCAGATTGTAATATGATGTTTTGATAGATGAATAAAAGACTGCTTTGATTATTCGTCTCTAGCTTTCCCGTTTCAGGGGAATCTTGTGAGAAGGGAGGGCCCACCTTCATCACAAGATTCACCCGTTAGTTTTAGAAGTGTGTTAATTCAATTTCTGTTTATGATTTGATTAGCTTTTGTTTGCTGAAACACTACTGTTAATGAATTCCGATTTGCTGAAACACTACTGAACTCTGTCTTAGTTTATTAAATGAAAATCGTAATTCTTTAGCAATCTTTTGTGATGGTTTTATGAGGACGAGCCAGGGATTGGGTTAAGGATTCCTGCTCAGACAGGAAGGAATCAGAACACCTTGTCTTCTGTAGATTTCATTTAATTCTGCAAGTGTGCTATCCAGGGATTGGGTTAAGGATTCCTACTTAGACAGGAAGGAATCAGAACACCTTGTCTTCTGTAGATTTCATTTAATTCTGCAAGTGTGCTAGCCAGGGATTGGATGAAGGGTTCCTGCTCAGAAAGGAAGGGATCAAACCATCATGTTCTATGTAAACCTTAATTCCACAAGTGTGCTAAAACATAAATAGGGCTTAAGGCTCCTGCTTAGAAAGGAAGGGACTAGACAGCCTTGTTCTCTGTTAGAGAGAGTTAATTGTCTTCTGCTTACTGTTTTCATAAGAGAGTGTTAGCACTGAAGTCTCTGTTTGAGAGTAAGGGTCTTGTTCTCTGGTTGCAGAATAGTTGTTCTTTCCCATTGCAAGTATTATTTATAATGTAATCCAGGATTCTTAGATTAATCTTTAAGATCTACAATAGGGAAGTTGCTTTCCTGTGATTTAATTCAGAACTTCAGTATATTCAAGCAAGTGTGATTAGCATAGTTTCTTTTGCTACAACTGTAAGTTGCATTTGGAATTGAGCATATATAGTGCATGGTTATCTTTGAAATAAAAGACTTCCCTGGGTTGATAATTTATGTATCACTTGGTTGTTTGAATCAATTAAGCAATTATAGTGACCAACAGTGACTGTTCACGTGTTGGCAACCTAGTTGCCTATATTTTTAGGGACATACAAAAGTGACTATGGGGGTATACCAAGATACCTAGGATAGACATTGGGCCATGCTTTACAAAGTATACCTGGTGGGTGCTTTCGTGTTAGAGTTTCACTTGCACCGGTAAGTTGCTCTACTATTGGTTGTTGTAATTGTTCTTCCAATTAGTTTAGTGTTTTCTTGTCTTATCTTATAGGGACCTTTTAGTGTGTGTTGTTTTTTGAACGGTTAGACTTCCCTAGAGTGTCTTTGATATTCTCACATAGTGGAGGATCATGAGCTTCGTCGGTCATGAAGGCTTCAGGTCCTATCACTGGTTACACTGGAGCCACCCCTACCACCACTAAGGCGAAAGCTAGACAAAAAAAGGTCTTTTGAAGTGGTCGGCTCATAAGAAATTGTGCCCAACCAACATCCAGAGGAATCGAATGTTTTAGACTTTGGAGAGAAAGCTCTTGGTCCACCTGAAACCTAAACCACTGATCTTTCGGCACCCATCATTGTATCGATTCACCCTTATGAGTGCCAGACAGTGTCGCACGCAGCAATGGAAACAAATGTTGTTACTCCTTCTGGGAATTCTTCAATTCCCACTACGGTTGTCACCACAGGAGAGTTTCCACCTCCTAACCCACCATCACCAGTCCGAGCCACCATGGTCTCGGTTGCCTCTNGAGCATATATAGTGCATGGTTATCTTTGAAATAAAAGACTTCCCTGGGTTGATAATTTATGTATCACTTGGTTGTTTGAATCAATTAAGCAATTATAGTGACCAACAGTGACTGTTCACGTGTTGGCAACCTAGTTGCCTATATTTTTAGGGACATACAAAAGTGACTATGGGGGTATACCAAGATACCTAGGATAGACATTGGGCCATGCTTTACAAAGTATACCTGGTGGGTGCTTTCGTGTTAGAGTTTCACTTGCACCGGTAAGTTGCTCTACTATTGGTTGTTGTAATTGTTCTTCCAATTAGTTTAGTGTTTTCTTGTCTTATCTTATAGGGACCTTTTAGTGTGTGTTGTTTTTTGAACGGTTAGACTTCCCTAGAGTGTCTTTGATATTCTCACATAGTGGAGGATCATGAGCTTCGTCGGTCATGAAGGCTTCAGGTCCTATCACTGGTTACACTGGAGCCACCCCTACCACCACTAAGGCGAAAGCTAGACAAAAAAAGGTCTTTTGAAGTGGTCGGCTCATAAGAAATTGTGCCCAACCAACATCCAGAGGAATCGAATGTTTTAGACTTTGGAGAGAAAGCTCTTGGTCCACCTGAAACCTAAACCACTGATCTTTCGGCACCCATCATTGTATCGATTCACCCTTATGAGTGCCAGACAGTGTCGCACGCAGCAATGGAAACAAATGTTGTTACTCCTTCTGGGAATTCTTCAATTCCCACTACGGTTGTCACCACAGGAGAGTTTCCACCTCCTAACCCACCATCACCAGTCCGAGCCACCATGGTCTCGGTTGCCTCTAACTCATACAGTGGTCTGATCCCATCTATGGTGGCAGCCACAACCCCTTTCCCACCAAGTGCGACAGGCCCTCCGTTCTCATACGGGATGCCTAGTTTAGGTACAAGTCCTGTACTTTCCTACTCCAATTCACAGACTTCAGGTCTGGGGGTAGGGAGCTCTAACACTCCTCTGCATGGCCACATGGGGGGCACTTCTGCTCCCTTTAACACTTTCCCTTATGGAGGAGGTCATATCCCTCCTTCATCCCCTTCGCTTGGTGGCACACACCATCCATCCGTTGGGCCACCTACACACCATAGTTTATTTGGAGTAGGGAGTCAAGGACCACCTTCACATAATATGCAGGTAGGTTCGACACCATTTTCTTTGTTCGGGTAACAATGCCTTCTCATCTACTTCTTTCTCGACTGGGGGCAATCCCGGTTTCGGACAACCTATTCCTATGCAGGGTACTATTCCAGCATAGGGGGCACACCCAAGAAATTCTTCCACATCAGGGCCTTGGAATTCTTGGCAGGGATCTATTCCCTCATCAAGAATGTCGATCTGGGGTAATTCTTTTCATAATCAATGGAACCCCGAACAAAGTACTATTCCTATCCCCACGGGACCAACATGGGGCAACCCTTCCCAAAGTCCTTCGAATGTAATGCATGCCCAACCCTCTATTTCCTATTTTGGGAATCAACCGATGATGTCTCCTCACATGCAGAATCCGTATGCTAGTCATGGCCATGGCTTTTACCAGAACCATGGCCAGCAGCCAAACTTTTCCTCGCAACCTAGTGCCAGTCAAACTCCAGGCCCCTTTTTCCTAGGTTATCACCAATAACCCAAACTACCTTTCCTGGTAACCTTGCATTTGCCAGACTTGACAAGGTTGTTTAATGAACCTATCTGTCATGATCCGCGTTGGCCTCCTATGCCTATGAAGTTTCCTTCAGACATATCAAAATTTGAAGCCAAGCCTAACAAATATCCAGGCAATCATGTGACTACCTTCCACCTTTGGTTCTCATATAACTTGTTGAAAGATGACTCTGTACAGTTGTGATTGTTTCAACGTACTCTCATTGGGAGTGCCACAAAATGGTACATTGAGCTCGACCGCTCAAGATAATCTTCCTTCATTGAATTGGCAATGGCCTTCCTAAACCATTTCCAATTACGTATGAGATACGATGCTGGCACAGAATTGCTGGCCAATTTCGCACAGACAAAAGCGGACCATATCTCTGATCACATCCAAGAATGGAGACGCCAAAAGAGTTTAATTAAGGTACTAGTCCCACCAACATTCTTGCTCGAGTGGTTCCTTAAGTCTTTGGTCCCGCAGTTATCCAAAGACATCGCGACTTCCAGAGTGTTCTCAGAAGAAGATGCCATCATGAGAGCTCAATAGCTTGAGCTCATCTATTCTCAGTCTGGTTTATTATACGAGATCTTTCCAGATGCGCCACGCTCAATACTTGATAAAACCAAACAGAGAGCTGGACCACATGCCGATGGTATTGTTGGTTCAGCACAAACAAAGTCCGCTGAACAACTGATGAAGCAGTTGCAGTAATTTTCTATGCAACACACAGTGGCCAGTCAAACTACTGCTTTGGTTGCTCCCCCTACTAAAATGTCATATGTACACATAGTGCAATCGACAAATCCAAAGGCCACCCAACAACCTAAAGGAAAGAAAAAACAACAAAAAAAGGATAAGGGGGATAAGAAACCCATTGATAATGCTGGTGGGGGAAACACTGAGAAATGGAAGGAGAGGTATCCATGCAGCCTATGCACGGAAGACCACCTGACACACCTATGTCCTTGGCTTGCAGAGACCCAAAAGTTTGTGACACATCAATAGCCTGTTGTGTTAATAAATCCATTTCAACATGGACAAAACCTAACCCAAGCCTCCACAAGTGCGGAAGGGGGAAGTCAAGGACCCTCTCCATCTTCGAACAATCCTGCATCTGTGAATGTATATATGATGAAGGGTGATGCGTTCATATCCACTAGAGTGCATGACTACAGTAAACCAAGCACTTCTGAGAAGGGAAAAGAATTTGAACTCTCATCTCTTCCTCTATAGATTGAGAAGAATTTGGGTGAAGCAATGACACTCATCCCAAAAGGCACGTTCAAAAAAGCTTCTCACAACCCAAACACAAGGGTCGCCCATAACTATTTTGTGGTGGAAGATTTGTCTCAAACCCCTTGTGCGATGTCCGCTTTGGAGGTCCTCTAAAGCTGCCCTTCCCAAAGGAAAGATTTGTTAACCGCTATAGGATCTACCGAGACTTGTAATACGGGTACCATCATGCTACATACAACCGACTTAAAACCTCATCTGCCTTACCACGTAGCATTTCAGATAGTAGTGGCTCACCCCACAAAAACATTTACTCGAAATATTTTTCGCATGATGTTGATGAGGGCACCTTTACATGCTTTATGTCGTTGGCATGTTGGAAGGCCATTGGCCAGCCCGTTTTGTCTCTGTCACCCACTCTTCTCACTGCTTTCGATGGTAATTCATTTCAACCACATGGTATCATTCCCTCTTTTCCCGTGCAATTGGGAGGGAAGACCGTGTGCATTGAGGTAGAGGTAGTCAATGCGTCACTCGACTACAATCTTTTGTTAGGAAGGAATTGGACGTATGCCATGCAAGCAACGGTTGCTACAGTTTTCCGGGTCTTGTTGTTTCCACATGAGGACCGAATTGTGACCATTGATCAATTGTCTTTCTCCGGATCTGACCCTTCATTGGGGGTGTCCGCGGTCCCGATGATTGATAATCCTCAACCAGGCGTAATCAATGTAGGGGTTGGTTTGTGGCCATCTTTGATGGGTACCTTCGATTACCCACCCACTCAAGGTGATGTCAAGTTCATATCCGACCACCATAAGGTTGATATTTTCCAATTTTTGTCGTTTCGCATGACTTACTTCACCGATCCGTGGATACTTCCTTCCCCATCAGCCATGATGGAGGGGATAGGGAATCTGGGCATGTCCATGCCCTTGTCCGCAGCTGAAGTAGCATACTCTTTAGTCCAGCAAGCTTTATCCAACCCAGATTCAACTCCTGCACAAGAGTTCGATCTGCTTCTAGAACCTATTTGGGCTCAAGGTTCTCTCGCTAACATCGATTCGTTACACTTAGTCTTTCCCTCTGACGAAGCAGTAATTGAAGCAATGACTAGTCTGGACAAACTCTAGGATGATCTTCATCACAGATCATACTTCCTCCCAGAGTTAAGAAGAATCGAAGCAGGGGAAATCACTTTGACTATGACTAGAGATAGGTCTTGTCCTATCAATCCTTTGGCTATTCATGTTGTTTATGCCGAGGGTAATATAGAAAGTATCACTGAAACGGTACCTATAAATCTCTCCAGAACCCCTGGTGTCGTAGACAATGTTTTCGTCGGGGCATACTGCTCCCTCGAGGAGATACCCAGCATCGACCCACAAAGTGTCGATCATGAGCTAACTTTGTTGATTTTCAATCTTTCTTTGAGATTCAAAAGCAACATCCGGTGAGACTGCATTTATTCTTTTCAATCTCATCCGGATTAATTGAGAAAAGTAACCTCTATGGGTCTTCTTTTAAGCCCTTTTCAGATCCTCTAAACATGAAAAGATTGTCGAGCAATCTTGTGGCCTTTCATGCTCGTTAAACTGAAATTTGAAGTCACATCTGTCCAGCGGTAGTTTACCCCTTTTTCGGTCTGGATGTTCAATTGTACGAACAAAGGTATACTCTAAGGAACTTCAGTTCTCTGGAAGAGTACTCTTAGGTATCATTTTAACCCTTTTTTGGGCCCGAGGGACTAAATTTACGAAAAAGGAACCCCCACGGAGTCCATAGTTAAGCTCTTTTCAGACTCCCTAAAATTGAAAAGATCGTCAAGTGACCTTATTCTTTCACACTCGTTAAAATGGTCTAGAAGAACATTCCCAACGGAGTCCATAGTTAAGTTTTTTTCAGACTCCTTAAAAATGAAAAAATGGCCGAGTGATCTTGTCTTTATCACACTTGTTAAAATGGTTTTGAATAGATGTCTTGTCGGTGCTAGTTTACCCCTTTTTCGAACCGACTAGACTACCTTCGAAAAAGGTACCCCAATGGAGTCCCCTTTTACATTTTTTCAGACTCTCTAAATATGAAAAACCACCGAGCTTGCCTTCTCTGGGCTTGTTAAAATTATATCGAAGGATGTTACCATTGTGTGTTTTGCTAACTGCATTTGCATACCTGCGTCATTGGTCTAAATGCCAGCTCCATGTTGCTCCCAACTTAACCATCTGAAGCATACCTTATATGCAAGCCTTGTAGCACTTTGCCTTTGCTTCTTAACACCCTTGGCCCCCGAAGGTTTTTTCCCAAGTATCATTGTTCTGAACATCAGTCTTGTCCTTGTGCCTTTAACTTGTATGTTTGTACCACTCGTTCCTCCATTGTAACGTAACATTCCTTTATTCCTTTTTCCAAAATCATTGAAAAAGACAAAAAAATCAAATATACCCCAAAAAGAGGAAGGGAAATATATTTTCTTTATTGGCAGCACAATAAGTCACCTTTGGATAAAGCATATATGTCTATTTTTTCACTAAACTATGGGATTTAATACGACCTTAGGAAGATGTTCTCACTACATAGAGTTGTTTCCTCCTCCATTTGGTTATTCTTCCGAACATATGGAGAGTTTGCGTTGCCTCCTGCCTCGTAAACTTATGATTAATTCCATGCTTCTTGAGTCTCATCATTTGTCGTGTTGTTGTCCAAGGGAAGTTTTTACCAAGCCTGAGTCATCCCCTCTACATTTTGTCTCTTGTCCTCATACTCGACCATCCTGAACGTACAATCAAGTCCTTGTTCGAAATCAATGAAGCCTTCAGTCTGATCACCAAGATTTTCTAATCCATGACTGACGATTCGTCGAAGACCTCTGGGTAGTGAAGTCGTACACTCATATTAAACTCCTACCCAAGTTTTGAAGATTTTGAAGTTGTTGCTCGAGCTCTGAAGACCTCATCTCCAGCCATCAAGCCTTATCAGCTTCTAAGAAGATGGATACTCTACATGTATATATTTTTGATTTCAAGATGTAGCTCCACTATGTATTTCTCATGGATACACTTCATATAAGTTATATGACATGGATCTACAATGTATTTGATTGGTAGCCATGCGTTTATTCTATCTCGAGCATGGGTATGCCCGCCTCGGTGAGACAATTGTTATTTTTGCAGATGACGCCTCCCAATTTCTGGTTCCTGGGCTCACTTGTTCGGCACATCAGTAAATATTGGTAATGTATTTCGGCCATCAGATGCTCTTCTGACCTCACACATTAGGGGGCATTTTTTATAACCCTAATTTGCACCAGACAAGCTTACCTGGCATCAAGCCATCTCAAATTCCTTCTTTGCCAAAGCATTGCTGAACAACTCTTCTTAAAAACACTTTTTATAAAGGCCCACGCACCCTGCTCTATTACTGCATGCGTGTACACGCTCGCTGACCCAAAACAACTCGCGTGTACCTACAAAAGCATGAAAAAAGGAAAGTTGTCGATGAAACACACAGATTTGGGTGAGTTAACTGAACCTTCCGACCATGCATGGCCAAGGGTTCGTCCAAATACCTAGCTTCTTCTAGCCTATAAAAGAAGGGTTAGGGGTCCCATTTGGAAGAGGAGAATCATAGTAAAGAAACTATACCCAATTGCATATTCCCTTTGTCCCAACCCTTTAGCCTTCCTTGTGGAAAGAGAAAGATAGAGAAAAGAAGTTGGAGGACAGTAGAAGAGGAGCCCAGGACTAGGTTTGTGGAGCAACAACCAACTTCATCATTGTAAGTTGGTTTGTTGAAGTTAATAATAAAGAGATACTTTTCCTGTCCCACAATATGAGGTTTTTATAATTTATTGTATACTTGTTTATTGAAATCTCTAACCCATTAATCTATAAATCAAATGCATGCAGAGTTTGTTGTTTGTTTTATGTGAATGCAGGTCAGCCTTAGGAGGAGAATTGCAATCAAAAAATTATCAAGCGTAAGGAGGGATCTACATCAAATGCCCTTAATAAGGTATGCTCATTTAACTATCTGTTTGCTTAAGAATAATGGGGATTAGGTCTGGGACGACGGTAGAAAGTAGAGATCTTTAGGTCTTTTATGCATGCATAATATAACCCTAAGTTCTAGTCCATAGAGGGATTTCCCACTCACAACAAAGAGACATTGCATAGGACACATGTTTTACTGTGGTTCACCCTTTCCTGGGCTACTTCCACAAATATTTTTCTTCTCTGCTCTTTTATTCAGTTTGTTGCAAAATATGGCACTGCGCACATTACATATTCCATCATACAATCATGAAGAGGTTCAAGAACCTATGTGAGGAGAAATAGATCACACCAAGCTCCTCATCCTGTGATCAAACCCTCAATATATATCTTACTCAACTCTTCTACAACTCAACAATGTTTTCCTTCTAAGAAACCGGAACTTAACACTTCAACAATTGAACCTCAACTACAATAATCGAATCCCTCTCCTAGACCTCCTAGGTCTTTATTTATACTATTTTTTAGGCTTATAACCGTTACAATATTTATCAAAAACCCTAAACCTAACATGGTCAGGCTTTCCTTCCTCCTCGCACATGGATTTTATTTCTTGCATGTTGCTTTTCTTCATGCGTCCTACTTTTCCTGCCAGTTGTTCTTCTCCAAAATTAGATCTTTCCTTCCAAAAATAGGTATTTCCTCAAAATAGGCCTACACCCAACAGAGGTATAATTGGGACATCTTACAGGGGGTAACCCCTACTTTTGACAAAACATGATTTCAGACCCATCAAAAAAAGATTAGGAATGTCGTAAGATAATTGGTAAACCATTATAATCCATCACTAGTGAGGTAATTTGACTTGTTAAAAGAACAAAGACATAGAAAACTTCATTTGATTCATCCAACTGTGTTCCAATATAATTTTATAATCAAGAGGGACATCTACTATTTCTACTTCGATCTTGAGGGTCTTTCCACCCAACTCAGTGAAGAATGTTGAAATGATTCCATGTTGTTTGAAAGAATTACCATTGAATTATTTTGACAATGAAGCCAAGGGGGTGATCTTAGTATTGTTTAAATTTTATTGTCATTGAAGTAAAAGGTA
>SNQJ01S0083540.1:23786-34846 GCA_010110895.2 Picea sitchensis | reverse complement strand
ATGGCTACGTGAGTTGTTGCCACTAATCAGTGCTATTCGGTCCTTCAATTTTCATATCATGGTGGTCAGTGCTACGTTGGTCCTTCAATTTTTATATCATGGAATGCCAGCGCAGTCATGCATTGAATTTGACTGTGAATTGGTTCATGATTTATTATAAATGTATTAAGTTATAACTTGACTTTTATGAAGATTAGGTCTATTACGTTGCGTATATCAGTGGGTAATGCATATATTAATTTATTCTTGATTTCAACACCCTTGCCAAGTGCCTAAAATCTCTAGTCTTGGTTTCAACACCCTGCCCGGTGCCCACGTTGCAAAATTCATATAAAATCTTACTTTCAACACCTTTGCCACCCTTGCCATAACCTGCAACTGCGCCGGTTGATCCATCCTTCATGTTTTGCAATATAGCTGGCGACCACCGCCTCGTACACCATAGATCATAGACCTAGGCCACCAAGTCTCCAATATCGATACCAAACACCTACAACCAACATTTTTGTCACCAAATGAGAATCTCCATCCATTCCGATGTATAAAATTCGGTTTTCTCTTAAAATGGTTATATTTTTCTCACCACATGAGAATCTTCCTGGTATAAAAATCAGTTTTTTTAAAATGGTTGTTAAGCTATTTATTTGGTTAATTTTTTTTTTATTTTTTTTTAATTTGATCATGTAATATTGGATTTGTAGATCTAAGTGATTATTTTTATATAACTCTAGTGTCTGAGGGTTTTTTCAGCAAGTTGAATCAATTTCTGCATTCAAAAATACAATTTAAAAAGTAGAAAATTGTGGTTTTGTACAAATTTAAGTGACAACATCATTTATTCTTGTATCAATTTCTAGTATTTATTCTTCTATTAAAATTTGTTTTAATGAACCTTTTAAAAATAAAATTGATCACCAAGTCTAAAAAACTAATATCCAAACACTTACAATCTCACAAATGGTTTTCTTACCACTAGAAAATCTCCATCAATCATAAAGCATAAATTTCAATTTTTCCTCTCAAAATGCTTTCTTAGTAGTCTCTAATTTTATACCAAATTTTTCTTTGGTTATAAAATTAGAGAATCTAGAAGGTCAGATTTTTATTTAATGAGAACTATGATCTATTTTTCAAAAATCTAAATTTAGTTTCTTACTATGGTTTTTAATACTTGGAAATCTTAGTTTTTTGCCTTCTACATTGAATCCTTGGATTCACGTTTTAAATATTTGTGCTTGAGGATTGGTGTTGGCTTATCAAAAAAATTGATAAAAGAATGGGTATTTGGACATACATATGGATTTCTTTGGGAGGGAGACTAACCCTTCTTAAATATGTTTTATAGAGCATCCCGTTGTATTGATTGTCCTTGGCAAAAATTCTTGAGCACTTCGATCTTAAAATCTATTAGAAGTAAAATGTTTCATTTTCTTTGGATTGGTTGTTCTAAGGGAGAAAATTTCATCTTTCCAGTTGGGAAAGTATTTCTATTCCTAAGAAATTTGGTATCAAGCATTTAGACTGGTTTGAAAAATCTCTTTGTATAAAAAGTATTTCTATTCCTAAGAAATTATGTATCAAGCATTTAGATTGGTTTGAAAAATCTCTTTGTATAAAAACTTGTGGACAGGTCTCTTTGGTACATGACTGTGGTCTAATTTGTTGAAGGACAAGTATTTACATAATTGTTATGTGGTTGAATGGTTCAAATTGCCTCAACACTCTTCTAGAAACGCTTCTAAATTTTGGAGAGGGATGTTGTGATCCATCCATTGGATGGTATCTTGGTTAACATGGAAAGTTGGCAATGGCCTTCAAGTTGTAACATGAGTTGACTCCTTCATGGGAGGAGACACTTCTACAAACTTTTAGAACCTTTATGTGATTACTTAAACAACATGAGATTTAATTATTTGGGACAGATTAAGAATTTGGCTTCCTCGATCCCATTACAAAATTATTGGCTCTGTGTTGATGATCTTGGATTGGTTGGTACTTGGGCAATTGAATGGAATCATTTTATAGATGATTTAAACTTTGCTGGCATCAAACTCTCAGAGGAACCAGATTCTCTTGTACGAGGATGGAATGAATCAGAAGGGAAGGTAACTACAAAATTTGCCTATGAGGCCATCTCATCAGCAAATTCTATGATCATAGCTAAATGGTGGTTCCTCAAGCTTTGGAAATGGAATCTTCCAGAGAAATTAAAATGTTTTATGTGGCTCTGTTTGGAAGAAAAAATCCTAACGTGGGAAAATCTACAAAAAAGAGGATATTAAGGCCCTGGTATATGCAAATTGTGTTTGAAGCAGGGGGAAACAACTGTTCATTTATTTATACATTGTTCCTTCTTCAAAAGAATATGGACCCTGGTTTGTCATAGATTACATTTATCAGGTACTTGGGAAGGTGGTTCAATTGATCTCTGTATGCAAAATTGGGTGAAGGAAAGGGCATTATTTGACTGAATTTCCTATCTTTATAATGTGGGGAGTTTGGATAGCACGTAATTTGGCCCTCTTTGAAGGAAAATATTGCTTATTTTAATGAATTTCACAAGGATAAATTCTTGTCTCATGAAAAAGTTGTTTGTTATTCTCTGCCTAATTTATTTGAGAATATGCTTGTAGGTTTCTTTGATGGTGCAGCTGCTAATGGCATTTGTGGAGTAGGTTTTGTACTAAAATTTTCACAACATTTTTCAATGAATGCATACATTGTAGGGAAAGGAACAAATACAAAAGATGAGATTATTACTCTCTAGGGTTTGCTATAGATGGGTAGAAAGCTCAAATTGGACAATCTTCAAGTATCGGGGAATTCTAAAGCGATTACAAGTTGGGCGTTAGGAATGGTTAATTTACAGGTGCTAGCTCTTGATTAGTGGAAAAGGTGAATCATGTGTCTCAAGGAAGAATTTCTCTACATTTCCTTCTCCCATATTTACAGGGTTCATAATTTGGTTGCGGACAAATTATCTAAAAAGGTTGTGGGCCATCCATCTGACATTTTGTATTATCAAATTCGGAAAAATGGGGTGTTGTCTAGCACTGTTGCTATTCCTTTTGACTAACTTTTAGTCTTTTTTTTCAGATGGTTATTACTTTTCATCGGGGTAGATAGAATTGTTTTGAGGTTGAAAACAATTTATCTCGGTACGTATTTAGTGTCTTTGTATACCTCTTGGAAGATGTTCTTCTTTTTTTGGATTTCTTGGAACTTCTCTGGCTTGTATGTTTTGGTAGAAAATTGTTTAAGTTCTAGTTATAGGGACTAAGTCTGTATGGGACATATTATCTTTGATTTTAATAATAGAAAGATTGTAATGCTCCCAAGCCAATTTTTTGCTTGGAAACACTGACTAACTATTGATTTGGTTGTTTACTGTTGTGTATGCAGGTTGACCATGAACATTTCGGCCTTGGGGTTTATTCAGTTATTCAGCCACAATTTATACAAGAAGCATTTCAACATATGAAGACCTTCAACAATACACAATATAGGAATGATGCAGGAGCATCTCTCCACGTCAGCCAGCCAGTCAGCCAACCACGTCAGTGCGCATGCATTCAAGGATGAAGAGAGGTGCAACCTTCATCTTCATCTTTGAATTTGAATGTAATTAATGTTGTAGGTTGTTGAGCCATGGAGATGTGCCTTTGTGTAGGCATTAGAGTAGGTAGGCCTTTAATGTTTGTAAGGATGAGATCTAGATCCAGATGGTGGACTAGACAACCCATTCAATGTATTGAATAAGGTAGGTAGGTTGGAGGGAAGAGCTCTAAGAGCCCCCTCATGTAAATAGATCAATTTGGATCTCATTTTGAGAGGAGAGTTAGTAGAATGAGAAGAGGGTCTCTGAATAGAGAGCAGAAGAGAAGTAGCCGAGACCTTGTTACAGGCCGTGCTCAGGAACACCTTGTACAAACAGGCATTTTCCATTTAATATATAAACAACATTTTTTCCTGCACACTTTTGTGTTGAATGAATGCCTGTGAGTGTTCTTTATGGGCCGTGAATGTATGTTATGTTTATGCATCTGTAGGAGTTGTTTTGGCTTCAAGATTGAGAGGTCTTTGAGGCTTCACACCAGGAGGGTGTGACAGAACACTGCGGGTTCTGATAGTCATGCACAGAGGGTGCATTTCTTAACTCTGCAGAGTTAGATAGAGGCGTGCCGAGTGGGCACGGAAGTTGAAATCAACAACTCGGAAGAAAGACCTGTGAGGTTACTGAATACCTCAGGAGGCAAGGCTGTGTAGGGAGAACACAGTTGCATATAGAAGCTCTGAGGAGTTCTGTGAAGCTTTGCCAGGAGGGCATTTGAGCAGGTGTAAGAAGTGCACAAAAGAACTCTGCTGTGAGTTCTATATAACTCTGCCAGGAGGGCATTGAGATAGTGCGCAGACAGGCACAAGATGAGAAATCCGTTGAGTTCTATATTTTGGAGGAAGAATACACTGAGGGATGTTGGTAGGGTTGTTGAACACCCTACATATTCAACAAGAGGTTGCCTGAGGGAAGGATAGTCAGGAGGGCATCCAAATTCTCCATCTGAGGGAGAAAGAAGAAGGATTTATTTCCTTAGGGGGTCTGAGTATTTGGAGAAGCTCAGAAGAGATAACACTTTAGTGCGCGAAGACTCTGTAGGAGTACAGACGTCAGAATCCTTTGAGGATTTGAGAGAAGAAGCTCAGGAGGAACATTGTGTTGAGAACGTAGGTGAGGGCTCAGATTCATGGAGCTCGCAGAGGAAAGGAAAGGGTTGAGGCCTTTAGTCTTAGAGAAATCTTCCAAGCATCGAAAGAGAGCGCTAAAGCTCGGGAGGAGTACATTCGTCGTTGGATCCAGTCAGAAGATCTGGACCGCTGAAGTTTTCCTACGTCCAGCAAGGAGCAGGAGAAGCGCCCAGGGCAGATAAGGTCTGAACCGTCAGATCTTAGCCAAAGAACCCAACAGTCGTCAGATCAGTCAAGAGTTGCGTGAGGGTTTAACCTTCGTGAACAACAAAGGAGAAAGTCCCGACGAGAGGAGTGACATCGAGATATCGAAAATTGGGATATCGAAAATCGAGATATCAGAGGTCCTGACGATGAGAAGTTGGGACACTCGACATCAAAAGTCTTGAAATCGCGAATTTGATCTAAGCCATCCGTCTGATGAAGGACGCATGTCACATGATCATCCAATTCGGAGATCCAGACACCAGGACTCACATAAGTGAGAATTTTGACTTTGCAGTTGGTGAAGTCCGATAATTGATCTGAACCATCCATCCATTACGGACGCGTGTCAGAAATCCGAGAAGTCAGGATTCGGCGTTTCGCGAATCCTGAAGACAGGAAACACTTACATTTCGGAGTTGCAAATTCTGAAATCCTGATAAAGAGGAAAGCTCCATTATGGGGCCCAACTGACGTCATCTAGTCATAATGGGAGGTCGAGAATCAGAATTTCGAGAGTCCCATGGGAAAGAACCCAAAGGCATTGTTTTCCCAAAATTGCGAAGTGATGAGGACCGTCCATCTTTGAGGACACGTGGCAACAATATCGACTTCGGGGGAAAGTCCTGAAAAGGAAGTCATATCGGGAAATCAGAATTCGAGAGATCGGAAGAATCAAGGGCAAATGCATTTTGACATTTGAAACCCTAAAATCACGAAAGGAGATAGGACTGCAGTGATATAAAAGGGAGGTCGTATGGACCCAAAAGTCTAGTCCAAGGGACTAGTAGAAGTTGAAGCATCTCGGGATATCGAAGATCGGGAAATTGGGAAGGCAAAGGTTTGTGACATTGGGGATTGTGAAACCCCGAAGCCCAAAATTTTATTTTCCTGTCGCGAAGAGAACAACGATTAGACCTAGAGGCTGCGAGGAGAAGAAAAGACCTGTGGGTCAGTTTTAATAGAGATTCCAGTGGAGAATCAAAGGAGCCACTCCGGCTCGAGGGAAAAATTAGAATGATCCTTAAGACTGGCAGGTCAGCGCATAGGCCTTTATCGAGGCAGAGGGAGAAAGTTCGTGTCTGCGTTAAGTGGTATCAGAGCAAGAACTCTGTTTGTATATTTCAAGTAGAGGGAGAAGACAAAAGAAGATAGAGTGATGGAGACTTTGTGATGGTTGTTTGCAGGTAGGCAATAATCAAGAAGACAGTTAGGATGACCGTAGGAGAAGCTGAGGCACTCGGGTTTGCAGAGTGACAGCAACAGATTTGCCAGGAGGGTAGACAGAGACAACAACATGGCTACTGAAGGCCGTAGATATGCTGGAAGGAAAATCCCAGAGCTGATGAGAACAACGAAAAGGGGGAAATAACTTTCCGACATCAGGGAAAGAATGGAAAAGCTTGAACTACGGATAAAGCAGAATACCAGGTCAAGATGGGTATATGAATGGCCCATGAAGAAGCCGAAGGTAAAATGGCCAGCCAATGAGTTGATGGCTAGAAGACAACATAGGTTGTTAAGAGGATGGTTGAAGCATGTTGAAAACCTCGATGGACCTGAGGAGATGGTTCAGATATGTGAACCAGAGACTGGGAAAATTCTCGGGGAAGAGAATAAAATGGGATCAGCTGAATATCTCAAGAACTTCCAGGAGGGTAGAGCGGAAATTCCAATTTTCCAGGTGGGCAAAGAGTTGAGATCGGATGAAGATCTCACGGACTATCAGGAAGACAGCCAAGGAATTTCACATTGCCTGCTGGGCAAATAAATGAGGTCACTCGGGATCTCAAAGACTGCCAGGAGGGTAGCGAAAGGTTTCCAGTTTGCCAGGTGGGCAAGGGAACAAAGATGGAATGAGTTGATTCCATGGATTTCCAGGAGGGCAACAGGAAAATCCCATATTTCCAGGTGGGAAGGGATGAGAAAGTGAGTTGGAATCCGCCAGAGGAGCTGACAGAACATGTGAGCTCAGACATGGATGTGGATCAGCTAGAGAATCTGAGAGGCATTCTGGGGAGTCTCTCAATTCTTTCAGCCAGGAAGCTAAGGAAGCTGCAGCACTGAAGCTGACAACAGAAGAAAAAGAAGAGGATGATGAGAATTCCAAGGAATGGCTCAATATTTTCAGCCAGGAGACTGAAAGGACTCCAACCTGGGAGTTTGCAAAAGAAGAAGAGGAACAAGCATACAACATTAGCTTTGCAAGTCTGTATGAACAAATTGAAGCTCTGGAGAGAAGGATAATAGTGAAGGGCATGCACATTCAATAGGTGACGTTGGAAGCAGATGAAGAAGAAGGGATGGGAGATCACAGTGATCTGCCCATTTGCAGAAAATTTTTACAGCTGGGGAGACTGCATAAATAGGGCCAGCCAATTTAGCAGTCGGATGAGGTGATAGAAGACATCAGAAGGCTGATGGTAGAGTCAGCAGAGACTGCCAAGAAGGAGAAGTTGGGCAGAAAGACAGTAGCAACACAACAACATAAGAAGCAGCAGCAGCAGGGAGATGGAGCGGATGAACAGCTCCAGAGGATGATTTGGGATCCAGGAGGATTTCCATAGCTGCAATGGGGAGCTCATGAGAAAGAGCTCATGAATTTTGCAGCTGATGAGTATGATGCAGGAGAATCTCTCCACTTCAGCTAGCCAGTCAGCCAACCATGTCAGCGCGCATGCATTCAAGGATGAAGAGAGGCGCAGCCTTCATCTTCATCTTTGAATTTGAATGTAATTAATGTTGTAGGTTGTTGAGCCATGGAGATGTGCCTTTGTGTAGGAATTAGAGTAGGTAGGCCTTTAATGTTTGTAAGGCTGAGATCTAGATCCAGATGGTGGACTAGACAACCCATTCAATGTATTGAATAGGGTAGGTAGGTTGGAGGGAAGAGCTCTAAGAGCCCCCTCATGTAAATAGATCAATTTGGATCTCATTTTGAGAGGAGAGTTAGTAGAATGAGAAGAGGGTCTGCGAATAGAGAGAAGAAGAGAAGGATCCGAGACCTTGTTACAGGTCGTGCTCAGGAACACCTTGTACAAACAGGCATTTTCCATTTAATATATAAACAACAGTTTTTCATGCACACTTTTGTGTTGAATGAATGCTTGTGAGTGTTCTTAATGGGCTGTGAATGTATGTTATGTTTATGCATTTGTAGAAGTTGTTTTGGCTTCAATCTTGAGAGGTCTTTGAGGCTTCACACTAGGAGGGTGTGATAGAACACTGTGGGTTATGATAGTCGTGCACAAAGGGTGCATTTCTGAACTTTGTGGAGTTAGACAAAGGCGTGCCAGGTGGGCATAGAAGTTGAAATCAACAACTCGGAAGAAAGATCTGTGAGGTTACTGAATACCTCAAGAGGCAAGGATATATAGGGAGAACACAGTTGCATACAGAAGCTCTGAGGAGTTCTGTGAAGCTCTGCCAGGAGGGCATTTGAGCAGGTGTAAGAAGTGCACATAAGAACTCTGTTGTGAGTTTTGTATAACATTGCCAGGAGGGCATTGAGACAGTGCATAGACATGCACAAGAAGAGAACTCAGTTGAGTTCTGTATTTTGGAGGAAGAATCCACTGAGGGATGTTGGTAGGGTTGCTGAACACCCTGCATATTCAACAAGAGGTTGCTTGAGGGAAGGATAGTCAGGAGGGCATCCAAATTCTCCATCTGAGGGAGAAAGAAGAAGGATTTATTTCCTTAGGGGTTCTGAGTATTTGGAGAAGCTCAGAAGAGATAGCACTTTAGTGCGTGAAGACACTGCAGGAGTGCAGACGTCAGAATCCTTTGAGGATTCTAGAGAAGAAGCTCAGGAGGAACAATGTGTTGAGAACGTAGGTGAGGGCTCGGATTCGTGGAGCTCGCAGAGGAAAGGTAAGGGTCGAGGCCTTTAGTCTTAGAGAAATCTTCCAAGCATCGGAAGAGAGCGCTAAAGCTCAGGAGGGGTACAGTCGCTATCGGATCCAGTCAGAAGATCTGGACCGCTGAAGTTTTCCTACGTCCAGCAAGGAGAAGGAGAAGCACCCAGGGAAGATAAGGTCTGAATCATCAGATCTTAGCCGAAGAACCCGACATCCTAGATCAGTGAAGATTTGTGTGAGGGTTTAACCTTCGCGAACAACCGAGGAGAAAGTCCCGACAAGAGGAGTGACATCGGGATATCGGAGGTCCTGAGGACGAGAAGTCGGGAAACTCGACATCAAAAGTCCTGAAATCACGAGTTTGATCTAAGTCGTCTGTCTGATGAAGGACGCGTGTCATGTGATCATCCAATTCAGAGATCCAGACACCGGGACTCACATAAGTGAGCATTTTGACTTTGCATTTGGCGAAGTCTGAGACTTGATCTGAACCGTCCATCCATTAGGGACGCGTGTCGGAAATCTGAGAAGTCAGGATTCGATGTTTTGCGAATCCTGAAGACATGAAACAGTTACATTTTGGAGCTGTGAAGTACGAAATCCTGATAAGGAGGAAAGCTCCGTTATGGGGCCCAACTGACATCATCTCGTCATAACGGGAGGTCGGGAATCGAAATTTCAGGAGTCCCATGGGAAAGAACCCAAAGGCATTGTTTTCCTGAAATTGCGAAGTGACAAGGACCGTTCGTCTTTGAGGACGCGTGGAAACAATCTTGACTTCGGGGGAAAGTCCCGAAAATGAAGTCATATCGGGAAATCGAAATTCGAGAGATCGGAAGAATCAAGGGCAAATGCATTTCAGCATTTGAAACCCTGAAATCCCGAAAGGAGAGAGGACTGTTGTCATATAAAAGGGAGGTCGTATGGACCCAAAAGTCTAGTCCAAGGGACTAGCAGAAGTTGAAGCATCTTGGGATATCAGAGATCAAGAAATCCGGAAGGAAAAGGTTTGTGACATCGAGGATTGTGAAAACTCGAAGCCTGAAATTTTATTTTCCTATTGCGAAGAGAACAACGATCGGAGCTAGAGGTTGCGAGGAGCAGAAAAGACCCGTGGGTCAGTTTTAATAGAGATTCTAGTGGAGAATCAAAGGAACCACTCTAGATCGAGGGAAAAATTAGAACGATCCTTAATACCGGGAGGTCAACGCAGAGGCCTTTGCCGAGGCAGAGGGAGAAAGTCCGCATCTGCGTTAAGGAACCACAAACAAGATCTGAACTTTATTATAAGAAAACAAGCACCTGATACAAATAGAGAAGTAGATCTAGAATAGATTTATATGGCTTCAAGACAATAATATGAGCTGCATACAAAATTCTCCCGGAGATGCAAGTAAGCCTCCCAAAGTCTGCAATAGAAGATGAATGCTCCAACATAAAAACTAGGGTATAGCCTAACCCTTGAGCTGTTGGTACGGCCTGCTGAAGACAATGGAGACCAAGGGTTCGACCCTCTTGAAGATGAAGACCCCCAAATGCTATTAAACCCCTTCCAGTGATAGATTAGGTCAATGATAGCCTCCTCCTGAAGTATGGAGCACAAAAAATGAATCCTCCTCCTCAAACTACAAAAACCCCAAACTGGTACAACACTCCTGAATCACTGAATATGGCCAATAATTTGGCCTAGCTGAATAAGGGCTCTAAATCCACTGAAACTCTCTAGGATGATAGATCAGGCAGTCACAAACCCCAGAGAGAAGTTTCAATGTCATATCTGGGCTATAGCCTCCTAGATCTGAAAATCATTGAATCACCAAATCATCTTTTATCTCCCAAAACTGTCCCAACCTGTAGAAAATGATAGGGACATGATAACTCCTCCAAGAAACCTCCAAACTAATGAGCAAGGGCTTGCAAGAAAAACCCTAATGCTGAAATCTCCAAAATCTTCCTCAATAAGCTGGATCGAACTCTTCTTCAACAAATGGTGCGCCCCTGCTGGAAAACCCTAACTGGTACGGCCCTGCTGATCTTCCTAAAAAGATGATGGATGTAGAATGGTGTGGGTGGAGTATTTCATCCCTGAGACCAAGCTTGGAACAAGGTGAGTGTAATCTTTCACCACTGAGTTGTTCACTAGGGTTTGTAATATCAAAACCCTCAAAATTGTATGCCCAAGAGCATCAAAAAGCAAATACTAAATATCCAATATGAGAATGAGAGGTGCACCCTAGCCTTCTCTTTATACCA
>SNQJ01S0083539.1:36940-51174 GCA_010110895.2 Picea sitchensis | reverse complement strand
TCCTATGTTGCTTTGTACTCCATCTCTAAAATATTTATTTCGATTGTAGGAACAATGCCTCCAATAAAGCCAACCACTGGGCGATCATCGAGGGCGTCCAAGCTAAAATAACCAAAGGTAGGAGAAGGCTCTTCTCAGGGGGTCGCAAAACAATTAGAATTTTCTCCAAGACCAGAACTAGTCAATAAAACATCTACAAAGAAGGTTTTCACTCAACCTCAGGACTTTGGAGACACAGAGACAAGCATCGGGACCAAGGCGGTACTCCCACATTGGGGGGACCTCTTCAAGAAGATCAGCCAGGAAAAATTCCTGGAATACGTCCCGCATAGTGACCCAGATGTGAGAGCGCTCGATGATGAAGTTTTTCTGAATATCTGAAGATCGTACCTACACATGGTAGCAAGAAAAAATATAGTGTTCCCCTGCATAGAACTCCTAAAGTGGCTCATTGACCACACGGACACACAAAAATGTTTGATTAATGATGACAATGGAAAGTGTGTCGGAGTGTTCCTTCTGGTGGAGGTCTAAAAATATTACAAGCTTAGAGACCCTGAGGAGTGACTGAACATTGATTTCATCGTGAAATTCTACAAGTGCCATGACACCAGCCAGGTAATGGCCTCATGGTGGCAAGAATATAATAAATATAGCAACCGGACTTCTGGCTGGTACCAAAATGCCAACCAAAGATAACTATACATCTTCCTAATGTCTCGCATCTACAGGTTGTATGGGGAGAAATATTGCTCCATATTTTCGGAGGCGTGGATGCTTCTAGCGTACACAGTAGATATTTCTGGGAGTGGCTTCAACTGGGGAGCCATCATTTCCAAGCAACTAAGCATCTGCATACAACAAAATTAGATGCCAAAAGAAGGGGAGACTTCAGCCTTCTACCTGGCATCATACTTGTTGGATTTCATGTGTGCCAGAAATGTCTTCATCGGCATGAACCTAAGCTGGCACGTCGCAGAGCTCCCGATCCATGTATATTTTAGCATCTTATGGGAGAACAGGTACAAAAAATCCTACTCCCTCATCTACTATGAATTCATCGCATGCATTCATTTTATTCTTTTCAAGAAAGAGTGTTCGAGACTATCGGTTGCGGCCAAAAAGGTGATATCAAAGGTTGTCCACTGGTATCTGAACGAACATCATACTTACATTAGGGTATTCAGGGCCACCGGAGCACCTCATATCCTACCAGCACATGTCCCTGATCGTCTTGTAGTGGGAGATATATGCTACCAAACCATCCTACAAGGTTACAACGCCACCCTGGTCAAGGATAAGAAGTGGGCGTTTATACCTTATGGATTCCATGTAGGATTCTACCTAGTGAAGGACACCAATCAAGCCAAGTTGGAAGAGTTGAGCCAATTATAATTTCAATTCTAGACTAGTCGATTCTGCAAGCACGACCCAAAGGGTCTAGTCTTGAAACATGCTTCTCAAGTGCCATCCTGTTGGCCATACACCCATGACAATTTTGAAGATGAGGTCTTCACGGAAAATGCCCAGTATTGGGACGAACTTGTGGCAAGGATGGTCGATCCCAAAATGACCAGGTTCAAAGCCATGAGCCTGGATGAACAAGAAATTATCCTAGAACAATCGTCTCAAGGGGCCCTCAAGGCCAAAGAAGAAATGATAGCAGCAGAATCCCCCCTGGTATCCTCATTGTAAGGTAGAGGTACCCCCATGGCTCAGGACGTGCGGGAGAGGGGGTTACTCATGATAGAATAGGCGCAATGGATAATTGATCAGCTGCAAGGTGACCTGGAACTCATAAGTATGACAAGGCTCCCTGACGACAACCCAGGTGAAAGCCAGATAGGCCCAAGCAGCCTTGAACTAATAGACATCGATGAAATCGTCGGGTTAGACGACCTTGAATTCACAAGTCCACCGACTAGATCGCCGACAGGTGTTTCGAATCCTCTAGAGACAGTCGGAACATCAAGGAGAACAAGTACGCCAAACCCCCTAAGGGAAATTTGATAAAACCCCCTAAGGGAAATTTGATAAAACCCCCTAAGGGAAATTTGATAAAAATATGTGATGATGATGAGAGCCCAGAAGTATCCCTTGTGACCCTTGTACATATCAAAGAGGAAAAGGAACCAGAGAAGACATATTCCCTTGTTCCCGATTCTCAAATTCAGGGACTTCCACAGAATAAACAAGAATTCAAGAGTGTCCTAGACACTGAGTTGCCCAATGCACTAGAAACCCAAGCGGACAGTCCGAAGGATGAGCTAGGGTCGGATGAACCAAAGGAAGGATATCCAAAACAGGAAATTGGCATCTCAATGACCAATGATCAAGTACCGAACCTACCCCTGATGCCTCAATTTCAATCGATACTCAAAACCCCGATGAGCGACAAACAAAATTCGGGGCTATAGAACACAGGGATGAAGTTCGAGAACCCAGCCCTAAACAAGTATATACCATTGGGAGTCTAGGTAATACACTCACCTGGGGAGATCAGCAAATCCTCAAACCCATGGATGAAGTATCCGACATACATTCCATCACTTATGACCAGAAAAGTAATGTTATTGTCTAGAGAACCACCAAGAAGAGGAGGATCACTTTAGATCGCTCCATCCTGATCACTACGAGGGAAAACTTGATCAACATAGAGCATGCTAAAATGTCTGAACTTATCGATGCAGGGATGGAAGTCATAGATACCACCCTAGACAGAGCTAAAAGGGATGAAGAGGAGTTTCATGTTGCTTTAAAGGAATTGTAACATTTGCACCACTTGGAGAAATATTACCAGGACACCACATAGGCCACGGTGTATCTAAAGAGCGAATTCAATGATGCCTATAGCAAGTTTACATATGAACGACACCTATTCACTGCAAGGATAGTCGAGATGCAAGAAGACACCCTCATGGCGCTAGCCATGTGCAAATATATGCAGAGGTGGTATGAGAAGGCGCAACAAGTAGTGGAAATAATCCACTATATTAGCGTGGTGCAAAAGTTTTGGGATGTCAAAGAGCATGACATCTGGGTGCTAAGGGAAAGCAGCATTGACTGCATCAGGAAATCGGTTGAGTATTGGGTTAAAATGTCCCGAGAACCTCACTGCGAAATCCAAGAGAAATGGACCAAGTGCGACAAAAACTGGATCAAGATCAATCGAGTGATGAAAGACATCGTACTCCCTCAGTTTGGCACACCCGATGACTTTTTCTACTTGTGCGACATAGTCAAGTCACACACCAAGAAAGACTCATCATGGGCCGAAGAAATAGCAAAGGTGACAGACACGGCGCTAGGTTAGGTGTGACAGTTTATGGAGCACCTGGTCAAAGCTCAGGCAATGCTGCAATAGTTAAGTGCCAGTATAGTCAAGTATATGGCACATGTGGTAGATATAAGAGATATTCACTCGGCCTTAATGGAACGACATAGATTCCCATACACCAACATCTGGGAGGATTTTTTCATCAAGTGGTCGGAGTACAAGAAGAGTCACCCACTTAAGTGATATCTTGAGATGACTCTTAGAAAAACTGATAGAAGAGAGCGCCATGTGGTGAGTTTTGTTTTACTTAGTTGCACTTTAGTAGTTATTTTTAGTTAATAGTTTGTTATAAATAGGAGGATCGACCTATTAGCAAAAGTTCGATGGTTGTTGCAAGAAACTCTCATTTTTTGTTTTGTTAAGAACTATTTTGGAGTTGCCTTTAATTGATAAGTCCTTTTGGGACCAGAGACAAGTTTGTGTTTTTCATCAAATGTGTGTATGATTGGACATGGAGAAGAATTATTTCTTATTTCATCTCATGAATGGATGCACTAACAAGAGTTATTAAATCTATTGATAAGTTATCTCATTCAATGTTTTACAGTTCTTGTCTTTAATGATGAAAATAAATCATTGTGTTATTATGTGATTGATGATTGTGGTTGAGTGAATTATTTTACTTGCCATCGTGTGTCACATGCATGTTTTCTTCTAATAATTTGTATCTCATTCAGTAATTGGAACACCTGCACGGTTAATGTATTAGTACTAGGCTTGTGGTAGATGATCATTGTCTACATTCTAGAGTGAAAGGTTTATCCCGAGCTCGGCCTCTTCTCCAGTAGTTAAGTTTGTTTCCACTTTGTCACTTAGTTGGTTTATATCGGATTTATCTTATATCATTCCTACCTAAGAGAAAACACAAAAAAGAGAATGTTTGAATGGAAGGAGAAAGCCTTCACAAGAAAACGTAAAGCCCATCGATTATTTCGACCAGATCGCAAGATCTAGAGAACCATTCCAGTATTAAACGCCGCATATTCTAATTGGGCCTCGGTGGCAGGTTTGGTTCCTGCTATTGAGTTAAAGGGATTTAGGACCCCTCAACAGGTTCTTTAAACGACGATTATCTTCATCTTTCTCTGTTAATTTCTTAATGAGATCATGATTAGCTTGTTCTGACTTCTGATCCCTTTGCTTCTTATCTTTTGATTCGTTTACTTTTGGTTATGATTTTTTAAGTAAGAAATGTCTTTGTCTTTTTCTAGTAATTTTCCCTCAAGATTTTGGTTTTGTCTCTCTTTTTGGTTTTTTAGTATTTGTTCCAACCCAACTTGAAATTGTAAATTTTTGTTGTGTTGTTGATAATAAATTGGTTTTTTCTCTAATTCTTTTATTTTCACTTCCCAATGCGTGTCACCTTGATTTTCTACTAAAGTAAAAAAAAAATTACAATATGGACAAGGGCGAGTTCCATTCATAAGGCCCCTTTCATACTCTTCGTCTTTTGAGAAATAGAGACATTTTGCCGAAAACGTTTTCTTTGTAGATGTCATAGCTTACTTCTTATTTTTTTAATAAATGATAAATGTATTAATTTCAAGAACCAACGTTTAAAAAAATACACTTTTCACTTTCTTTCTTTTTTAAATCATTTAACTTTCCTCCTTGTCTTTTTGTGGATATCTCTAACTCCACAATATTTGATATGATACCCTCTCTTCTTAATTTTCCTATATGAATATCATTTACAAAAGTTAATTGGGCACATTATTATTTTGCTAAAATATCTTTTGACTTTTATTGAATTAATATTACTCCAAAAGACTTAGGTCATTGACTTTTTATTTTGGCTTCAACCCCACCACTTGTATATATAAAGTTGTTAAATTTTACCACTTTATAGGGTATTGAAATACCATGGGCCAATGGTTTACCAAAACCATGGGCTTGTAAACCAACAGTAAAATCAGAATTTACTCTTCCTCCTTCTTTGGAACTTTTTCTTTTAAACTATCTTTTCTTTTTTTTTCTTTCTTTTTTCTTCTCCCTTTTTTTCCTTCTTCTTGATATCTGATAATAAATTATAATTTCTTGCAAGTGAAATATTATTTATTCAATGGTAATTTTTGTATGTTGTTTTTGTTTTTTTTTAATGCAAAAATTCCCTCATGTGGTCAAAGACATGGATAAATTAGAGAAACTCTCATTTTTTTTCTATATGAGGCTACAATCCTATATGGCCAATGGCTAGGATCAACAACAAAGCTCTAATCATAAATGGAATAAATAAATGTAATCCATACTGAACAAGAAAATATATTGAATAAAAATGTATATAATGAGATAAAATAGATAATAGATGATGAATAGATGTGCAATGAGAGTGTCAAATATATAGAGAACCTAAAGGCACATATGGTAACCATCCATGAAAGGATGAGTCCCTTATACAATTGATAACTATTTATTATTATTATTATTATTTATGACTATTATCACTTAATATTTATATATTTTGTATGTTACATCTCCCTTGTTGTTCCTTCTTGTTGTGAAGTGTCTAAGAAGAATGATAATGAAGGAAAAAATTGATGGGTACTTCAGTGGGTTTAAGGTCTCCATCTTTCATATAATTAGCCACCTTCTTTTTGTTGATGACATTATTCTTCTCGGTTTATATTATGCTGGTGAATGGGCTTGCTTAAATCAAATACTAGCTTCTTTCTGTGAAGCTTCGAGCATGGAAATTAACTTCCAAATATAAGTCTTCCTTCATGCTAACATGGAGGAACAAGCCCTCCAGCATATTCAACACCTATTTGGGATATCCTCTACAACACTAGATGATGGTTTCAAATATCTGAGCTTTGTTCTCAAGCCCAACAACTACAGGATTGTAGACTGGATGTGGTTATTGCAGAGAATTGAAAAAATAATCTCCCATTGGGCCTATAGGTGGCCATCCTTAGGTGGGATATTAGTGTTGGTGAATTCTATTCTTCAAAACACTCCCATTCTCTGGAGTACCTTGGCTAAACTACATGCTTTTATAAAGAGAAGGATCAGACATATCTTCACAAATTTTCTGTGGAAAGGGGCAAAAATCCCTCAGGTTATATTCTAGATAGTTGGAGTTCTATTGCAAATCCAAAGAGCATGGGCGATTAGGGAATAAGAGACCTTGATCTCTTCAACAAATATTTGGTGGCCAAATATTTATGGAGGGATTTGTTTCATAAAGGCCTTTGGGGAGAAATAACAAGAAAGAAATACCTGAAAGGGGTTGAAGTCGTTTCTTAGCTTCAGAAAAAACAAACCTCCTTTTCTTCAGCCTCCATCATCTAGAATGACTTATTATCTACACTATCAGTTGTCAAAAATTGGATAGCTTGGAAGGTAGGCTCAGGATCGAGAGTGCTTTTGGGGTTGGATCCTTTCATAGGTGGAGGTTTCGGTTACATATTGTCTGATGGTATTCTTGTCCAGCTCCATTGTCGGGGCTTATACTCATTAGCTCAATTATCCAAGGTTGGTTCCTCAAACATCTCAGGTCCACAAGCATGGCCCTCTGCTCAGGATATTGGACTACAAACTTATTTTGCAGGAGAATGGAACTCCTTCATTCAAGTTATAAGCCTTAGTGGACTTACCTTGTCAGATGAACTAGACTCATTGGCTTGGACCTGGAACAAGGAATATGGAGTTGTGACAGTGAAGGAGGCATATAATTCCTTAACTTATCCATCAGTTGATGAAGATTGTAGGTGGTGTTACTCCTTGATTTGGAAAATCAATTCTCCTTCCAAAATAATTCTCTTTATGTGGCTCTGCCTAGAAACAAAGTCTTAACATGAGAGAATTATAGAAAAAGAGGTGGCATTGGACCTTCTGTTTGTCCACTTTCTTGAATAGCGAGGAGACAAATCATCATCTTTTTTTTTTACTGTTCCTTCTCCCAAGAGCTTTGGAAATTGACTTGCAACTCACTAAAAGTCAGATTTAATTGGCAGTTTCGGCCCCTGGAAGAAAATATGAAATGTTGGTTTTTAGTCAATCGCAAAGCAATTTATGTTCCTTTCTTTGTGACATGGGGTATCTGGATCTACAGGAATGCCATCATATTTGAAGGGCATAGGCAGTTGTTGGAGGTTGTAGGGAGGAAAGTCCTCAAATCTATAGCAAAATTCGCAATCGACCCTGGGGAAGTCAAGGTTAAATATTTGATAAATCTAACCTTTTTTGGTAATTCTCATGTTGGCTTCTTTGATGGGGCAGACACTGAGGAGGAGAGTGGAATAGGAATTGTGGTGAAAGTCTCTCCCTCACACTACTTCAAAGCTCATATGGCAGTCAGAACAGGTACAAACATAAGAGCAGAAGTGTTGGCTCTCTAGGGACTTCTCTTCCTTAGTCATCACATTGGTTTGCACTCTTTATTTGTATTTGTATACTCCAAAGTAGTTTTGGACTGGTTCAATGGAGATGTGACCCTAAATGTTTTGGTACTTCGGGATTGGAAGAGAAAAATTCAGACTACGTTCCAGTTTCTCTTTAGTCCAAGCTCTATATATTCATCGTGAATTCAATACTCAGGTAGATAAACTATCCAAACTTGGTCTCTCTAGCCAGTTTGGTCTTTTGCGGGTTGAAGAATTTGAAGAAGAAGCCTTGATTTCTTCATCCACTTTTTATCCACTTTTTCTCCTTTCTGAGAATCTTTTGGATACATCGTTCTTTATAGGAGGTTGGAACAACAATTAATGTATTTTGGCTACATTAGGAATTATAAGATATTGAATTGTAAACATATAAGTATAAGGGATATGGTAGATTGTGAAAGATGAAACCATTATTTTATGTCTTCTAAATGAAAACCGAAAGATAACTTTTTTTGTTGATGTGTTCAATCACATAGAATTATGTAGTAGTCTTGTTCATAGACTTTACTACATCTTGTAATTGGAAAGTTTCTATTGATTGGTAATGAATAGCATAGAAGCTCCATAAAAACAATATAGGTAAATAGAAATAAATTTAATTGCGGAGATCTAATTGAGTGCAGGAGTTCAAGAATTTTTTGTTATGTTATTAATTTTTATATTAAAAAATAATTAAAATAATAAAAAGAAATTGATATTAATTTTAAAATATTTTAATTAATTTTTAAATAAGTTGATAAATAGAATTTATTTTTATTTTTAATAATTTTATTAATGAATAAAAATATTATTATAAATAAATATCTTTAAAAATATTAATTTAAAAAAATATCATACTTTGAAAAACTAATAAAGGAAATTAATTTTAAAATATTAATTTATTTATTTATTAAAAATATTAATTTAAAAAAAAAAACTTGAAAGGGTGGGGTGGGAAATAATAGGAGAAAGCATGTAAATTAATTTTTAAAATTTAATTTATTTATTTATTAAAAATATTAATTTAAAAATATATATATATATATCATATTTGGAAAAACTAATAAAATTAATTAATTTTTAGAATATAAATTTATTTATTTATTAATTCATTTAAAGAAAATTAATTTTTAAAATATAAATTGATTTATTTATTAACTTTTTTTTAGTTTTTCAAATAACATGATGTAATTTCATTACATTTTTAAATAAAAATAAATAATTTTAAAAAAAATTAAGCAATTTTTTTTTTAATTTGAAGAAATCAAGCTAAAAAAAGTTTATCCACTTATTAAGTTATTTATGGCCTATCTAATCACATTAATGCCAATAATAAGCTCATACATTGTTTCCTTAATGATATAATTTGCAATGAACAATGGAGATTTGCTAGTAAGAATATTAAATAGCATATTGATATCAAAATGTTAATAGAGATCATTATTCATCAATTATAAAAAATTGTCATTTATTAATCATACATTTCATTAGCATTTGAATAATTAAATTATTTTAGTGGGGAGATTAACTCTAAACACAATGTATCACCATTGGTTGTTCATAACTCATCTAGTCACATTAATGCCAATAATAATCTTGCATTGTTTCATAAATGATGAAGACCCATTTGGAAATAACCAAAGAGATTCATTGGTAAGAGTAATCACTAGCACATCAGTATTAGATTCTTGATATGGATTTACATCTATCAACCACATTTATATAGACATTTGTCAATTGCNGCATTGTTTCATAAATGATGAAGACCCATTTGGAAATAACCAAAGAGATTCATTGGTAAGAGTAATCACTAGCACATCAGTATTAGATTCTTGATATGGATTTACATCTATCAACCACATTTATATAGACATTTGTCAATTGCTCATTCTCATTAGAATTTTTAAAATAATTAAATTATTAGATAAGGAAGATTAAAAGAAAATACGATGTATCACCACTTTGTCAATAATTGATCTAGTTGCATTTCATAAATAGTTGCATTTCATAAATAAATGATGAAGACCCATTTCATTTCATGCATCTGTCTTACTCTATAGATGCTTCCATTTCAATGTAATCCAAAACAGGCTTGCTTTAAATACTGCCGCTGGTGTATTCAATATTTACCTTTCAAGCCTCTTATGAATTTGCTAGAAATAAAGTTAGATCTGACTTTCGTTCACGGTTTTAGTCCAATTGTTGTCGGTCTTTTTATTTGTGCAATATTACAGTTTTACAGAAAGCTATGTGTAGAGATTCCAAATTCCAAATAACATAGAAGTTATTCGAACATAAATTTTCATAATTTTTGGTTAGACAAATTTTGATAATTCTTCATAATTTTTTGCTCATACAAATTTTGATAACTTTTTAGACCATTAAAATCTGTGATAATTTTTGACAGATTTCTTTATCTCAATAAATTATTTTTTTTAAAAATCATATAAAAAAAATTTGTTTAAAAGATGATTAATGCTTTGATAATTAATTATTGACATTTTTAAGTTTAAAACAAACATGTTATTTATCAAATAAAACATATTACAGTTTACATGATTATTTAACTTAATTTACATGTTTCAATCTGCCTATGCTTATAATCTAATTTTTACATGATTATTTAATTTAATTTACATGTTTCAATCTGCTTATGCTTATAATCTAATTTACATGTTCAAATTCATCTCGGTAGGATAATATCTTTTTATTTTTAATGGTTTGGCAAATCTAATTGATAGTTGTTTGTTATTTAAATATTTATATTTTTGTTTTAAGATAGATAAAGATACTCTATATCATAAAAAGTAAGGGCAAAGCAGTCATATTATTATTAGAAATTTGTGTTCAAAACATATTGCTCTTCATTTAAATGGTTATAACATATTAACTTAAAACATATTGTTGCTATTTTTAAAAATGGGGATAGAAACATCCCCTCTAATTATAGGTCTATTATGATTAGCCCTATTTTAGTCAAGTTTTATGGAATTATTTTGGAAAAGAAAATTAACCTTTGGTTAGAAAGTCATGGTAAAAGAGCTAAAGGCCAAGCCGGATTTAGGAGATATCATTCAACTATGGACCATCCTTTAACATAGAAATTATTTACATAAATTTCCATCTTTTAACATAGAAATTATTTACATAGATTTTTTATAATTTTTTGTCAAACAAATTTTGATAATTTTTCATAATTTTTGCCAGACAAATTTTGATAATTTTTGACAGATATTTTTATCTCAATAAATTATTTTTTTTTAAAACTATATAAAAAAATTATTTAAAAGATGATTAATTATTTAATAATTAATTATTCACATTTTTAACTTTAAAACAAACAAGTTATTTGATGGAATAAAACATATGACGGTTTACATGATTATTTAACTTAATTTACATGTTTCAAACTGCCTATGCTTATAATCTAATTTACATGTTCGAATCCATCTGGTAGGATAACACCTTTTCGAATGGTTTGACAAATCTAATTGATAGTTTAATTTAATTTACATGTTAGAATCCATTTGGGTAGGATAACACCTTTTTGAACGGTTTGGTAAGTCTAATTGATAGTTTCTATTGAGTTATTTAAATATTTATATTTTTATTATATTTAAAAATATATAGGACACTCTCATTTCATAGGTAAAATTAACAATTTTGTTTTTAAAAAATGTTATAAGGAATGAAAACAAAGTTTAGATCTAGATATATAATTATTTATTGGATGGGTATTTTTTTTAAGATAGATAAAGATATTCTATACCATAAAACGTGAGGGAAAGGCACTCATATTATTACTAGAAATTTGTGCTCGAAACTCATTGGTCCTTATTTATTTAGATGGTTATAATATATAAATTTATGTGTTTAATTATATATAATTTTTATTATTGGTTAATTAGATGATTATAATATATAATAAATTTATGTGTTTTATTATATATAATTTGTATTATTTGTTTATTAGATTTAGTGTGAGAAGTTGTGGAATAGAATGTTATTTTTTAAGTTTTTATTTTGGAAAGTGAAGAAGACGAAGAAGGAGGACGAGGACGAGGACGTCCACTAAGACAAAATTGGTCTATCTGACCTTAAGAGGGTAAGTGATTACTTGTGATTCTTTAGAATTTTGTTTTTGTGTTTGAAAAGCATTAAGAGAAGCTTTCCAAGATCACTATACTTTTGTTGAGTTAAGAGGTTAGGAAGGTTGGTAGTGTGATAAATATTTTGAAAATGAGATCTAATATAGTGTTTTTCATATTCAACCTTCTTAGTGTTACAAAGGTGACACACTCTTTCATCCCATGGATTTTTAGGAATTGACCAACCCCCAGTTTCACTATGGAGCTAGTGAGAATTTGTTCTTATCTTAGCAATGCTTATTTTTTTCTTTACACTTGTCAAAACAAATAGATAATTTTGATTTTCTAGATTAGGGTTGACTACATCTTTATAATACCTTAATTTTCTTTTATCCTCTAACTCTTTATCACACCACATTTTTTCCTTAAATTTTAATAGTATCTTTATTCTACAAAATGATTTCTTCCATAATAAGTATTCCTAAAAAAAATTAAAATTTACTCTTCCATAATAAGTATCCCTAAAAAAATTTAAGATTTACCCAAAATACCATCCTCAAATAAATAAACAAAGATAGAAGATTACATTTTTTTTCTTAAATTTTAATAGTATCTTTATTCTGCAAAATGATTTTTTCCATAATAAATATCCCTAAAAATATTTAAGATTTACCCAAAATATCATCCTCAAATAAATAAACAAAGATAAAAGATTATAACTCTAAAAAATATATAATTTTTATTATTTATAATTTTAATAAGTTTAAAATGGTTACAAAGATAAGAAAATATTTTATAATTTATAGATTTTTATTAATACAATTAAAACTTGGATGAGAATATAACCACCATTCCTCTTAACAATTCCAATTAATTTCAATAATTAATGTGCTTAAATATTTTAATAAAATCAAATAAATAATTAATAAAAAAATATTAATTAATATTATCAAATATAATTATTTTATATTTATTTTAGTTTATACTTCTAAAAATACTATTTACCCAAGTACCATTCTCAAATAAATAAACAAAGATAGAAGATTTTAACTCCAAAAAATATATAATTTTTATTATTTATCATTTTAATAAGTTTAAAATACATATAAAACTTATTAAAATACATATAAAAATAAGAAAATATTTTATAATTTATAGATTTTTATTAATATAATTAAAACTTGGATGAGAAGATAACCTCTCTTCTGAGTGGTTTTTAGTAGAATAAAATGAGCAGCTTTTGTAAGCTTGTCCACCACTACCATGATTGAATCATGTTTTTTACTTGTTCTGGCAATCCCGTAATAAAATCCATTGTCACCACTTCTCATTTCCATTCAAGAATGGGTAAAGGCTCCAGCAACCCTGCTGGGTGCCTATGCTCAGCCTTAACTTTTTGGCACTCCATACATCTGGCAATGTATTTCATGATTTCTTTCTTCATACGTGACTCATACGCGACTAAACGTAATGGCTTTTGATTGCTGCTACAGTCTTCTGATATCCACGATGTCCAGCATACGTCGCATTATGCAATTCTTTTAGAATTGTTAGCTTCAATTCTTGGACATTGGATACATACACTCTGTTTATATATAGAAGTAATCCATCATATTCCAAGGTGTAACTTTCCTTTTTCGGCGTCCTCTCACACTAATGTAGCTTTGCTACCAAATCTCTGTACTACAAATCGGCATTTGCAGCTTCCAAAATTCTGTCCTTAATATCAGTCCTGTACATGCTAATGGTTGAAGCATGTAAGCCATGCATTTTTTTGATGAGTGCATCAGCCACTTTATTTTTCTTACCCTTGATATGCATGATATCAAAGTTGTATTCGCACAAAAACGCAAAAACTCAGAAGGCAGCAGATGTTGCTAAGATTTTCTTAAAAGAAGTGGCAAGCTTGCACGGAATTCCTAAAACGATTATCTAATAGGGACCCAAAATTCACCTCAAATTTATAGAGAGGCATTATTCCTCTTAACAATTCCAATTAATTTCAATTAATGTATTTAAATATTTTAATAAAATCAAATGAATAATTAATAAAAAAAATATTAATTAATATTATCAAATATAATTATTTTATATTTATTTTAGTTTATGCTTCTAAAAAAATTGTATTTTCGAATAATTCATTTCAAAATCATTTTATATTTATTTTAATTTGTGTTTATAAGAATTTGTATTTTCAAAAAATCAATCTCTCTAAAATTGATTTGTAACCATTATTTTAATTAATTTTTTTAGATTGGAAAATTATTGTATTAACAACTAATTTATAATATTAAAATATGTATTAATATTTTTTAATTAATATATATTAATAGATTTAATCTTTTTAATATTTTAATTATTTTTTTTGATTGGAAAATTATTGTATTAACAACTAATTTATAATATTAAAATATGTATTAATATTTTTTAATTAATATATATTAA
>SNQJ01S0083537.1:48926-78659 GCA_010110895.2 Picea sitchensis | reverse complement strand
AGTTAAAAATGAGGAAGTCACCAAAAATGCTTGGGAACAAAGGCATACAACACAATGCAACATCACTGTTGCATCTACCTCGAATGCAAGATGTTCATAGTTATTGTAAAATCACCCTAGATGTTGCATACAAGTTAAAAAAATTCTTTTGTATTTTTAACATAAGGGGAGCATATGCAGTAAAATGAGGAAAAACCCACACATGACCACCAAATTCTAGCCTCAAATTTGTCCCTTTACCCCTCATACAATGCTCCCTGGAAGTGAAATTTTGCAATGGATAGTTACCAACCATCTCCACGTGCCCACCAAATTTGACCATTAGATGTGCCTATTTTATCCCCAAAAAGAGAAAGCAGTTTGCTAGCTAAAAAAATAGAGGGGAATTTATTGGAATTATTAGAGGTAAAATGTCTTGCATCTCTCCCAAGGTAGAAAAACCAAATTAGAAAAGGAATATGAATGGCCACCATAGCTAAGGAAAGGCATGTAATAGTTTTTAAAACTTGGTTGTAAAACATGGAGGTTTGGAGAAGCATTGCGAGAAAGGCATTTTTGAGCAACCATATATGAGCACTACTCCAAAGATCAAATGGATTAGATTAGAGATTTTCATCCATGGTTGACGAAGATGGTTTGTATTACAATGAAGCATGGTAGAGATATACATGGATAGTTTACTTGCCCCATGTTCCTTGGCCTTCATACACAAGGTTTTATTAGATAATGCAAAGAAGGAGGAGGACGCTCAATAATTCATTATAGAAGTTCCTCAAAAGAACTAGTGAAGAAGAAGACCCAATGCTCTAGAACACAGTAGTGATCATGGGGTGAGTGCAAGATAACACTGGTCTCTCATGATGCATTAGTGGAAATGCAAACATGGAAAAACAACAATCTATTAACTTTGAGGGATCATTCAAAGTACTTTTACAATGAATTTGAATATGGTGTAAGAAGATGAAACGTAGGAAATTGAATTAGCTTTTTGAATATACAGCTTTTATTCATAAAAATTATGAATAACTATGTGAAATTTGATTTTTTCTAACAATGGTATGTTATTTTTCCAATAAAATATAAGGTATATGTCTTTGTTCGTGTAGTGTTGAGTACCTTAACGATGAAATTCCATTCCAAAAACTTGTATAATTGTAATTTTTGTAAATTTATAATATTAATTTTATATTTTTTTTTAAATTATAAAAGTCAATATATCTTTGAAATTACAACGTCTTTTGTTTGTGCATGCTAAAAAGGTCTTAACATGATTACAATAATTTATTTATTTATTTTAGATCATAGATATTGGTCTCCTCTAGTGCGGTATATAAACTCATTTTATAAATGGTTAATCCAACGAAATTTTATAGTGGAAATAAGAGAGATATGTATTCTAGTATTTTGATATATGCAAAGACAAAAATACATTAAAAATAGTACACAATATTAATTTAAAAATATTAATATATGCTCGGTAAACCTTGCTATTTTGTGGAATTGGTAAGGAAATTTTTTCATTTTGTTGTTTTTTTTCTTCTAGTTTCATTGATATTTTTGTCTAAAATCCTTGGAGGAGTATAAGAGAATACACTCTACACCGAGGTCCATTTTGTTTGCAAATTGATAAGTCATTTTTACAAGGTTGCTAGTAGGAGTAAAAGGGCTTACACCCTCCCAAACTTATCTTTGTTGGTTTTACATACTCTAGGGAGTAGAAGGGCCTACACCCCTAGAGATATTGTGGAGCCAACCCTTACAACCAAGACTCCATTTACCCAATAAATTCAAAGCACCAATCTGAAATTTTCATTGGAGAAAGAAATTCTTGCATTGAAATGTATGATTTTACGAGATATTCAAATTGTTTGAAGTGGAATCAAATTTAATTGCTTTAAGCCTACTTGAGCCACTAGGGCGTCTTGATTGGACAAGTACAAATTGTTGTTGTTGTAAATTTAAGCTCTAGACATTAGGGATGCAACAAAATGCTCTTAAACTCTTACTTTACTCACTAATCTACCATTGGAATCTACTTGCAAGTTGCTATTGACAATCTACTTGATATTGGCTAATTGTTGGGCAAGTTGTTTGTTGATTTCTTGGGGCAGATTTCGCTGTTGTAGAAAATATTTTGCTACAACCATAAGGATGCCATAATATCTCTTCAATAACATTAATTAACAGTCTTACTTTATCACTGAAGTCCTTCTTTATCTTACTTGAGTTATACTAGTCATTGCTAGCTTAATCTCTTGCACCTTTACTTGACTTTCAGTGACATATCTAAAAGATTTTATTATCACTTACTTAATGATTTATATCATTTTTTATTGTTGCTATACGGGACAAAAATATTCACTTTCTTGTCCATTTGAATATTGGGCTTGTATACTTGTCTTTTCTCTTTTCTTGGGAAGGTACAACTCTATTTTGCAGGTACTCAAGCATTTGAAAACCATTTACCATCACCAAGACTAGTTTCCAATCTACATTTCACTTCTTATCTTGACCTATAGGGGCATCACCTTCCATTACTCCACTTTCCATATCATTTCCCCCTAGGATCACCTTGGATTCCCCCCTTGTGTAGGAATTCTCTTTCATTAAAGTGACGCAGACCCCCCTTCTATCCTCGGGGCAGCGTGACCTCTCAGTCAAGGATATTTAACTACCTGAGCTGAATTATATCCTCGAGGCCTTGTTGGCCACAAATTGAATTAAGCATAGGCCCTTTTATCACCTTAGGCGCAGGTCGTATGGTACCCGCAGGCACCTTCCCTTAACATTTTTATAATATTGAAAATTCAGGTGTTAGATCCTTTCTGCTATACCTTCTCCACATGTGACCTCAGGCTATGACCTGAGGCTCAATATCTTGACTTCTTCGTAACTTCGGGCTTTGACTTTTTTAGCAACAGCTGCACCCTTTTCACCCGAACCCCGAATCAGCGAACTGATCCAACATGATCTATGACAAACACTTATCCAACAACCAACGATTGTGATTCACTTCGTCTACTTCACGACTTCACTACTTCAGGATTTTTGGCTCACTCCACACACACTTTTCGCAGAAGTGCTTCTCCTCCGAAGTTTGTGGATCTCTGCCACATACCCTTTCGGATCTAATGGTACAGATCTACTTCGCTACTTTGGGCTTCAACGATTTTTTATGTTCAACACTTCAAAACCTATGAATCACGAAGTTCCGAAGGAACCCATGGCTAACCACCGCAAAACTCTCCCAGATCTGACAGTCCGAAACAATCTCGCTTCCTTATGAAGGAATCTTGAGTGTTAATTTGAAAAACCTTAAAGGGCTCCTCCCTTTTGAATATTTCTCCTGCTAACTTTTTGGAACATGTCTTTCCTCTGAACCTTTAACTCTTTAGAGGGTTTTCTTCGACAGTTAGTCAAATTTTGGATATGTGCATGGCTTGCAAAAGATCTTTGCATGCATTTCTGCGAGCAATTTCTCAAGCTACTCCTCCTAAGCTTATGAGTAAAAGACTCTGTTGATGCACACTTTGCAGACAATATGCACACTTTGCATACAAATATTCAAGTTACCTCTTTCAAGCTCTAAGTCAAATCAGACTTTGTCAACACACTCTTTGCAGACAACACGCACTCCTTGTGTAAGCTCGTGGAAGAGAAACAAGTGAAACTTATCTAATGTTTCACAGATTCATATGGTTCACCATGAATTCACGCATTCAACAATGAAACTCATGCATGCATGAGAATACAAAGTAACAAAGAGCAGAATGTAAATTTTGGATCTGTGCATGGCTTGCAAAAGATCTTCGCACGCATTTCTGCGAGCAATTTCTCTAGCTACTCCTCCTAAGCTTCTGAGTAAAAGACTCTATCGACGCACACCTTGCAGACGATATGCACAATTTGCATACAAAGATTCAAGTTACCTCTTTCGAGCTCTAAGTTGAATCATACTCTGTCAACGCACTCTTTGCGGACAACACACACTCATTGTGTAAGCTTGTGGAAGAGAAACAAGTGAAACTTATCTAATGTTTCACATATTCATACGGTTCACCATGAATTCACGCATTCAACAATGAAACTCATGCATGCGTGAGAATACAAAGTAAAAAAGAGAAAAATGTAAATAGAAATCCTACTATTCATTCAAGCAACAACAACACCACGCATTTGGGTCAATACCTCTTTGTTATATTCATTCAAATGTAACTATGTTATAACAACATTCAACAACTTCTAACTAACTTGCAGCTACAAGAATATTTAGCTAATTTGCAGCTACCATAATATTCATCAGCTTCATTTGGGCATACAACACCTCTACTTATACCAGAGGGATCATAGGGTTCCCTCCGACTACCTATCTTATCGAAATAAAAGCTAAAAAATATTGAAGCCATGTTACATTAAAATTCCGAGACAAACATATAAGAGTGAAAGCTCCAGATATGTGACGAAATAAACTACATTAAAGGAAAATCCAATCTCTCATGATCTCACGCGATCGTTCAGCCTTCGAATATTAAATATCTCTTTAATTCACAGTCCAATCAAAAGGTTTACAGGATACACAAGATTTTAAAATTCAAAAATAATTTAAAAGGCACACTAGGGCGCTAAGTTATTTCTCCATGTGTGCTTTGCTAACGATGCTCCTGCATCATACTCCTCTGGACAAAAATTCATGGAATCATGTCCATGGTATCCTTAAATTCCCATGCTTCTAGATATCAGCTACATTTACCCAAATGGAATATTCTATTGGGTTTCCTTTCCACTTTACCAAATACTCTAAATAAGTCTTTCTCCTGGTCTTCTTACCAATCCTCTGGTCAATGATCTTGTACAATTGTGGATTTTCCACTATAGGCATCTGCTTATCCCATTGAATCTCTTTCTGATCTTCTGATTCTTTTGTGTCATCTTCCCTGTAAGGATACAGGTTTGAAATGTTAAATATGTGTGATATACCCACATCCTCTGGTAGCTCTATCTCATAAGCATTGGCACCAAATTTCCTTAGGATCTTACATGGTCCTGTCTTCTTCAGCTTCAATTTGTTATATGTTTCCCTTGGGAACCTTTCCTTCCTGAGATGTGCTAAAACTTGATCTCCCACTTCAAATTGAAGTTCTCTCCTATGTTGATCAACTATGCATTTATACTCTCTGCTACTTGTGATGTACCTCAAAATCACCATAAAAAAATAAAAAAAATGTACATTTATCCATGAAAGTTCTGAGACTTCAAGCAATTAGGCTTTCTGTTATAGGGCTTGAGTCTAAAAGTTTGTTAGAATCCTTACTGTTGTCGGCTTTCCTCACCATTCAACTTAAACTCTCCTAACCAATGATATAAAAGTGTTTACTCTTCGCTTCAATGTTTATCTAAGATCCTGTAATTTATAAATTACTTTTCTGTCTGTTTGTACCTATAACAAACATTCCTACCATGTTCCTATAGATTTGTGAAGAAACAGAGGACAGTCGGTTTTTAGGGATCATAAGTGCCGAAAAAAACAAAGGACCCTGTTGTTTGCCGAAATCCGAAATATGGAACGAATGTGGCCAGCATTTTCAGGGTTTCGGGATTCGGGGTTTCGAGAGTACAAGAGTTGGACATCAATACACAATATTTCCCGAAATTGCGAAAAGATGTCGAGCACTTCAGGGTTTTGGGGTTCGGGATTTCGTGAATACACAAGTCAATCATCAACACACAACAACTCCTGAATTTGTGAAAGGTGATCAGTATTTCGGGAACTCGGAATTCGGGATTTCGCGAGTGCAAGTGTCTAAACAACAACATATACAAACCTCCAAAATGCGAAAAAGGGAAGGTGGGTCCCGCACTTCGGGATTTCGAGGTTCAGAACTTCGTGAGTTCCAGTGTCCAAACATCAACATAAACAATTTTTCGAAATGCGAAAAAAAGAAAAGGTGAGACCCGCATTTCAGGATTTCGGGAGTTCGAGGTTTCACGGTTTTCATACTCAACATACAACAATTCCCGTATTGCGAAAAGAAAGGAACTAATATTTTGGGATTCTGGGGTTTGGGGTTTCGGGGTTTTCAAAGCCTAACCACAACACACAACTACTCCCGAATTCTGAAAAGGTGAAAGGATGTAAGACAACACTTCGGGGTTTCAGGATTCGGGGTTTGTAACTACCAAACAACAACACACTACAATTCCCGAATTCCGAAAAGTGAAAGGATGTGGGACCAACACTTCGGGATTTCAGGATTCGGGGTTTCGGGGTTTGTAACCACCAAACATCAACACACAACAACATCCAAATTTTTGAAAGGTGAAAGTATGGAGGGCAACACTTCGGGATTTCTGGATTCGGGGTTTCGGGGTTTGCAACTACCAAACAACAACACACTACAACTCTCGAATTCTGAAAAGTGAAAGCTTTGGGGTTTCAAACACCAAACATCCAGCATAAACAAACTTTCGAAAAGATGCGAAAAGGAGAAGGTGGGTCTCGCATTTCGGGGTTTCGGGGTTCGAAATTTCGTGAGTTCAAATGCCCCAAACCTCTTATGTAACCAACTTTTGAAATGTGAAAAGGGGAAGCTTCGGGGTTTTGGGATTCAGAACTTTGCGAGTTCAGAATCCATACATCAATATACACGAACCTCCAAAAGGCGAAAATAAAGTTGGACTGAGTTTTCCTCACAAAATTCCAAAAGCCTAAGGTCTTAGGAATTTCCCATGCACAAAAGGGTACAAAGGATAAAATTTTATGTATAAGGTAAATTCTTATAATATTCACTTAAAGCCTCTTCTAATCAATGCATTAAACGTCAACAGTACTGGATCTGTGCATCTATGTAAATACATGATTAAGAATATCATTCCATCAGAGATTGGTCATTATAAAAGATGTTTCGAGGGATCTAAGTTTGGTTTCCTGGGGATGTATCTACAGAGAGGATCTGCCTCATTGTCATTAATCTCCTCCTTTCCATAATTACTTATAGAAATACAATTACATATTTCCTTCACGTATATTCCCCACAACAAACAAAAATGGAAAATGTTACAGTTCCAATTTAATCAATACAATGCATCAGAAAAATCATTCAGACAAAGAGTGGACATCATTCCAGTCCGGATTTAATATGACATCGAAATAAAAACATATCCATCCATAATAGAGAGGGGTAGATCAACATATATGAATCCAATCTGCGGGAAGACAAAGGGAACAACCAGGTTCCTCCCAACCATAGAACAGGGCAGCCAAAATCACTTGCCCGATTCACCCCCTAGCCTGACCATGAATCCATGAGGGAGAACTTGGAAACTCCTCCTCAGCTATGTCCTTCAATTCCAACAGTTATCCTTTTTCCTCACACTTACTCAACAATGCTCATAATAGCAAGGTGATTCTGTTTTAGCAATATCCTCTTGCCTCACACTCAATCCATAGTGTTCATAATAGCAAGAGAGCTCAGGAATCCTTTCCCAGCATACTTGGCAGCGTCCTGCCTCCTCGCATATGCTATTTATCAATTTTTCCCAGGTCTTTTCCCTCCTTTGGGGATTTTCATAGCTTTCTTAATCCCTGACTTTCAGGGGCTTCCGGTGGCCAAATCTCTGATTTGCCACTTGTAATCATCAACCCAGAGGCAGTTCCAACTTGTTCCCCACTCATGGAGTAATGGTCAGCTGATTTTTTTAACATGGTTGTTCCATTTGTCCTCCTGCAGTTAATATAATTATTCTATTGTGATACAAGTGTCATAGTCAAATAGTTATTTGATTCCAAACAGATCTCTTCCCAATAGTCACAATAATTAAATACAATTATTAAATTCAAAATTTGGAATTGCCATAAAAGGCAAAAATTTTCCAGATTTGAATTTGCCAAAAACGGAAATAAATTTTCAGCAACAAAAATAAAAATATTTATTTTGGGGGGATGTCACATCTTTTCCCCCTTCAGTAAAAAATTGTCCTCAGTGTTCGTTCCTTTCCTAGAATAGGATTGGATGAGATTTCCGCAAATCTCCCTCCAATTCCCAAGTGGCCTCCTCGGGACTAAAGTGCTTCCATTGCACCTTTACCTGAGCGACGACTCTGTTCCAAAATGTTATTTCTCTTCAGTCCAAAATGTGCAGGGGTTCCACCTAAAAATCACCCTCAGGTTCCACCTGCACCAAGTTCCAATCAATCATATGAGTAGGGTCATGAATATACTTTTTCAACAAAGAAACATGAAATACATTATGAATTCTTAGATTAGATGGAAGTGCAAGTTGATAAGCTATGGGTCCAATTCGAGATAGTATCTCGAAGGGCCCACAAAACCTGGGTTCCATCTTGGCACAGTTCCCCAGCTTCAGCAATCTTTTTCAGGCTTTGACCTTCAAATAAACATGGTCTCCCACTTGAAATTCCAAGTGTCTTCTTTTCTGATCTGCATAACTCTTTTGTCTGTCCTGTGCTTCTTTCAAGTTCCGTTGTACACTTTTTACCATGTTCTCCATTTCTTAGAGCATCTCTGGTCCAACCATGAGTCTTTCAGCCGAGTTATCCCAGCTAATTGGAGTTGTACACTTTCTGTCGTACAGTATTTCGAAAGGTCTCAACTTAGCCGAAGTTTGGTACCCATTGTTATATGCAAATTCTACCAAGTCTAGATAGTCTTCCCACTTGTTCGGTTTTGTTCTTACATACATGCGGAGCATATCCTCTATGATTTGGTTTTTCCTTTCGGTTTATCCATCTTTTTGTGGATGATAACTCGTGCTGAAATTCAAATTAGTATTTAGCCTTGCAAACAATTCCTTCCAAAAAGCGGATGTGAATTTTACATCTCTATTTGAAACCACCATTTTAGGAATACCATGCAGTCTAAAAATTTCTTTCATGAATATTTCAGCAATATTAATAGCTTTAAAAGTAGACTTTACATGAATAAAGTGTGCAGACTTACTGAGTTTATTGATTACAACCATGATTGAATCATTCTGTTTCTGAGTTTTAGGCAAACCTGTTATAAAGTCCAGCGATATGGTCTCCCATTTCCATTCTGGTACTAGTAATGGCTATAATAGGCCGGCTGGATGTTGGTGTTCATCCTTAACCTACTGATAATCTTGGCACCTAGCCAAATACTCTGATGTTTCGCCGTTCATATTAGGCCAGTAAAATAGTTTTCTGAGTGTTGTTATTGTTTTCTGGTAACCTGGATGGCCAGAATATGGTTTCTTATGCACTTCATCTAAAATAGTTAATTTTAACTCTGTTGAATCTGGTATGTAAAGTCTATTTTTAAATCTTAATAGTCCCTATTTGTCGATTCTTATATCTGGTTTATCTGAGTTTGTGATACTATTTTGCAATTCTGGCATCATCTTAGTGTAATTTTCGTCGTTAATTCCTGTCGCTTTTACTCTTTGTTTCAGATCACTTTCTGTCCTGCTGATATTTATCTCAAATAACCCATGGACTCTTCTGCTTAAAGCATATGCTACTTTATTTTCCTTTCCCTTGATATGTCTGACCTCGAAGTCAAATTCGCTCAAGAAGGCTAGCCACCTTGCTTGTCTTGCATTAAGGTATGGTTGGTTAAACAGATATTTCACTCCGCTATTATCCGTCAATAGTAAGAATTTCCTACCCATTATATAGTGTCACCACATTTTTAAGGCATGTATTACTATTGCCAATTCTAAGTCATGAGTGACATAATTTCTCTCATGTTCCTTTAATTTCCAGGACTCATAACAAATCACGTGCCCTTCCTGAGTTAGAACACCACCTAGCCCCTCTTTACTTGCATCAACACATATTGTGAAGTCTTTATCTGGGTCTTCTACCTTCAAGATGGGCACCGATGTCAATAATTATTTTAGCTTGTTAAAACTGTCTTGACACTTTTGCGACTAGTTAAACTTGGTCCCTTTCTTTTGTAATGACATGATAGGGTAGGCTATCTTGGAGAACCCTTCTATAAATCTGTGATAATATTCGGTGATTCCCATGAATGACCAGATATATGCCACATCCTTAGGCACTGGCCATTCCATAATGGCTTTTATCTTTTTCGGGTCTACGACAATACCTTCCGAGGAAATCACATGTCCTAAATATTGTATTTCTTTTTAATAAAATCACATTTGTCGAATTTTATGTATAGTCTGTGTTTCCTCAGTGTTTGCAGAACTATTTGTAAGTGTTCATCATGTTCCTCCTCCATTTTAGAATAGACCAGAATATCGTCGATAAATACTACTACGAACTTGTCTAAGTACTGGCTAAAAATGTTGTTCATTAAGCACATAAATGTGGTTGGTGCATTAGTGAGTCCGAAAGGTATGACTACAAACTCGTAGTGTCTGTATCTTTTTCGAAAAGTTGTTTTGTTTATGTCCTGGTCTTTTATCCTAACTTGATGATATCCGGATCGTAAATCCAATTTTGAGAAGATCTTGGCCCCACCAACTTGATCGAACAGATCATTTATCCTGGGTAAGGGGTATTTGTTCTTAATGGTCACTTTGTTCAGTTGTCTATAATCGATACATAGTCTTAGAGTACCGTCTTTCTTTTTCACAAAGAGGACTCGTGCTCCCCATGGCGAGACACTTAGTTTGATATACTCTTTATCCAACAATTCCTATAATTGTATTTTTAATTCTGTCAGTTCAGGTAGACTCATTCGGTAGGGTGCTTTTAAGATAGGGGCTGATCCAGGTAGTAAGTCGATGGAGAAATCTATTTCTCTCCTAGGAGGCAATTTTGGTATCTCATCAACGAGCATGTCTCTAAATTCACGTAGGACAACAAAGTCTTCTAAATTGGGCTTATCTTATTTTTCTAAAAGGTTCATTACTTGGATGGCGTAAACTTGACATCCCTTTCTAATACATTTCTTGAATTGCATCGATGAAACTCGTCTGACTGACACAGGTTTCGGTATACCTTGGGTTGTTCTAACAGTGCCAAAATTATCTTTATAGCTAAGTATTTTTGTAGAATAGTCTAGTACTTCTTTGTGTTGTTCCAACCAATCCATCTCGATAATCATATCATAAGATCCTAGTGGTAGGATGTTCAGATTGGTCCTTATCTTTTGACCATCTAAGCTGAACTCAAGATAAGAAATAAAGTTAACTACTTTTATTTTAGTCCATGTTGCTAGTTGTACAAGCCAAGATTTTGCATGCTTTTGTTTCTTAAGTTTATTCGACTCTACTACATCGGAAGTAATATAACTTAACATAGCTCCAGGGTCAATTAAAACAGAAATTTGAGTGTCATGGATTTTACCTTCGATCTCTACCACCGAGGACTGGTGGTCAGCTTGTCGACCATCTATGGCTGCATTTATCTAATGAAGACTCCTGCCCATGTCTCCCACTGTCGAGGCTTCCTGCAGATTATGGACGACAGTGCTATTTTCTGAAATTAGACGTGGACAGTTCCTCCTTAGATGAGGCTATTTTTTGGTATGGTTTTGTCTTCAGCTGAAGGTGTCCCTTCAGACGAACTATCTCCTTTTTTCTGTTTTCGCACTAGAATTCTTGGAGGCCCTTTTGCTGACCTCTTCCTCAGGGTTATCATCTTTTGGGCTTTTTTTGGTTACTATACTACGCAACATGACTTCATTTATCTCTTGTTGTTCTTGTTGTGCCTTCTTCAATTTTTCATTGTTGGCCTTGAAAACCTGTAGTTGAACAATAAGATTTCTCATGGTTTCCAACAACTCTGTGGGTGGGCTTTCATCATTTTTCTGTCTTGGATCTCCAGGAGGTCCTTGTTGCGGATTCTCTTCCACCCTGATTTCTGCAACTTCTTGGGCTGCCATTATTCAACACAAAACAGAAAAGATTTATGTTTGTAATCCACAAAATTTATTAGTTTTTTCATAAATTAGAATATATACTAAGAAATTAATGTGGCCCTGTTCAGGCCTAGTGTTGTAACTTTTTCTCTGATAGCATATGTAATGTACCTCAAAATCACCATAAAAAAAAAAAAAAAATTGTACATTTATCCATGAAAGTTATGAGACTTCAAGCAAGTAGGCTTTCTGTTATAGGGCTTGAGTCTAAAAGTTTGTTAGAATCCTTACTGTCGTTGGTTGTCCTCACCATTCAACTTAAAGTCTCCTAACCGACGATATAAAAGTGTTTACTCTTCACTTCAATGTTTATCTAAGATCCTGTAATTTATAAATTACTTTTCTGTCTGTTTGTACCTATAACAAACATTCCTACCATGTTCCTACAGCTTTGTGAAGAACCAGAGGACAGTCGATTTTCAAGGATCATAAGTGCCAAACAAAACAAAGGACCCTGTTGTTTGCCAAAATCCAAAATATGGAACGAATGTGGCCAGCATTTCGGGGTTTCGGGATTCAGGGTTTCGCGAGTACAAGAGCAGGACATCAATACACAATATTTCCCAAAATTGCAAAAATATGTCGAGCACTTCGGGGTTTCGGGGTTCGGGATTTTGTGAATACACAAGTCAATCATCAACACACAACAACACCTGAATTTGCGAAAGGTGATCAGTATTTCGGGAACTCAGAGTTTGGGATTTTGCAAGTGCAAGTGTCCAAACAACAACATATACAAACCTCCGAAATGCAAAAAAGGGAAGGTGGGTCCCTCACTTTGGGATTTCGGGGTTCGGAAATTCACGAGTTTCGGTGTCCAAACATCGACATAAACAATTTTCCAAAATGCGAAAAAAAGAAAAGGTGAGACCCGCATTTCGGGATTTCAGGAGTTCAGGGTTTCACGGTTTTCATACTCAACATACAACAATTCTCGTATTGTGAAAAGAAAGGAACTAATATTTCAGGATTTCAGGGTTTTCAAAAGCCCAACCACAACACACAACTACTCCTGAATTCCGAAAAGGTGAAAGGATGTAGGACAACACTTCGAGATTTCTGGATTCGGGGTTTCGGAGTTTGTAACTACCAAACAACAACACACTACAACTCCCGAATTCTGAAAAGTGAAAGTATGTGGGACCAACACTTCGGGATTTCAGGATTCGGGGTTTCGGGGTTTGTAACCACCAAACATCAACACACAACAACTCCCAAATTTTCGAAAGGTGAAAGGATGTAGGGCAACACTTCGGGATTTCAGGATTCGGGGTTTCGGGGTTTGCAACTACCAAACAACAACACACTACAACTCCCGAATTTCGAAAAGTGAAAGCTTCGGGGTTTCAAATGCCAAACATCTAGGATAAACAAACTTCCGAAAAGATGTGAAAAGGAGAAGGTGTGTCCCTCATTTCGGGGTTTCGGGGTTCGGAACTTCGTGAGTTCAAATGCCCCAAACCTCTTATGTAACCAACTTCTGAAATGTGAAAAGGGGAAGCTTCAGGGTTTTGGGATTTGGAACTTTGCGAGTTCAGAATCCATACATCAATATAAACGAACCTCCGAAAGGCGAAAAGAAATTTGGACTGAGTTTTCCTCATAGAATTCTAAAAGCCTAAGGTCTTAGGAATTTCCCACGCATAGAAGGGTACAAAGGATAAAATTTTCTGTATAAGGTAAATTCTTATAATATTCACTTAGAGCCTCTTCTAATCAATGCATTAAACGTTAACAGTATTGTATCTGTGCATGTATGTAAATACATGATTAAGAATATCATTCCATCAGAGATTGGTCATTATAAAAGATGTTCTGAGGGATCTAAGTTTGGTTTCCTGTATCTACAGAGAGGATCTGCCTCATTGTCATTAATCTCCTCCTTTCCATACTTACTTATAGAAATGCAATTACAGATTTCCTTCATGTATATTCCCCACAACAACAAAAAAATGGAAAACGTTACAGTTCCAATTTAATCAATACAATGCATCAGAAAAATCATTCAGATAGAGAGTGGACATCATTCCAGTTCAGATTTAATATGACATCGAAATAAAAACATAGCCATCCATAATAGAGAGGGGTAGATCAACATATCTGAATCCAATCTGCGGGAAGACAAAGGGAACAGCCACGTTCCTCCCAACCATAGAACAGGGCAGCCAAAATCACTTGCCCGATTCACCCCCTAGCCTGACCATGAATCCATGAGGGCTAACTTGGAAACTCCTCCTCAGCTATGTCCTTCAATTCCAACAGTTATCCTTTTGCCTCACACTTACTCAACAGTGCTCATAACAGCAAGGCAATTCTGTTTTAGCAAGCTCCTCTTGCCTCACACTCAATCCGCAGTGTTCATAATAGCAAGAGAGCTTAGGAATCCTTTCCCAGCATACTTGGTAGTGTCCTGCCTCCTCGCATATGCTATTTATCAATTTTGCCCAGGTCTTTTCCCTCCTTTGGGGATTTTTGCAGCTTTCTTAATCCATGAATTTCAGGGGCTGTCAGTGGCCAAATCTCTTATTTTCCACTTGTAATCATTACCCCAGAGGCAGTTCCAACTTTTTCCCCCCTCATGGAGTCATGGTCAGCTGATTTTTTTAACATGGTTGTTCCATTTGTCCTCCTGCAGTTAATATAATTATTTTGTTGTGATACAAGTGTCATAGTCAAATAGTTAGTTGAGTCCAAACAGATCTTTTCCCAATAGTCACAATAATTAAATACAATTATTAAATTCGAAATTTGGAATTGCCATAAATGGAAAAAAAATTCCAGATTCGAATTTGCCAAAAACGGAAATAAATTTTCAGCAACAAAAATAAAAAAATTTATTTTTTGGGGATGTCACACTACTATTCTGCAACTACTCCTTGATCTGATTATGAAGCTTCTGCATTCCTGCAACGAAGTCTTCTGCTCCAGTTCTTTTGCATTCACTCTGCTCCAGATCTCTCAATTCCGATACTTCTCTTAGCTTCATCCCATACACTATCTGGAATGGGCTCCTTCCTGTACTTCTTTTTGGTGATTCATTATATGCAAACTCTTCTTGTGACAAAATTTGATCCCACTGGCTATGATGTTCAATGACCAAACTTATCAATAAATTTTCTAAACTCCTATTTACCACCTCAGTCTGTCCATCCATTTGAGGGTGATATGATGAACTAAAACACAGTTTTGTACCCAGCTTCTTCCATAATTTTCTCTAGAAATGACCAACAAATTTAGTGTCCTTATCCGAGACAATACTCTTGGGAAACCCATGAAGTCTCACAACTTCCTTGAAAAACAAATTTGCAATGTGTGTTGCATCACTGGTATTATGGCATGGGATAAAGTGTGCCATATTTGAGAATCTATCAACTACAACAAATATGGAATCACTTCCCCTTTGGGTTCTTGGAAATCCCAACAAAAAATCCATGGTTATTGCATCCCAAGGCCTAGAATAGGAAATGGTTGATACAATCCAGTGTTTTGTTTCTTTCCTTTTGGATGCTGGAAAATTTTACATTTGTTTACAAAATTATTCACCTCTACTCTCATACCTCGCCAATAGTATGAAATGTTCAACTGTGCAAATGTTTTGTCATGGCCAAAATGTCCTGCTATGCCTCCACTATGATTTTGTTTCAACATATTTTCTCTCATTGAACACTTTGGTATGCACAACTAGAAACATTTAAATAACAATCCATCTTGAATTAGATACTCTATTGTTGGCCCTTGGTTATGGAAGAAAGTGAAGATTAAGGAAGAAAGGCGAAGTACGAACTGCGTGGAAGGAACAATGACTGAGAATGGGTCGAAGTGAACAAAGAAGCAAAAAATAAGGAGCAAAGTAAGGGAAAATGATCCGTTGAATGAGAAGATCAAGGAATACAGATCAACAAAGAAGATGGAGGATGGACAACAAAGCAAGCGGAAAAATCCATTGACAGATGTTTGGAGCATCTCGCGAAGAAGATAGAAAGCCAGGCTGGGGAAGCCCTGAAAACGTGGGTCAAGTTGACCTAGGGTTTTAGACACCTAGGGTTTTGGATCTAGGGTTTTGACACCTAGACATTTTTCATGAAATGTATAAATAAAGGTCTAGGAGAATCAAGAGGGTTGGTCATTAATTGGTTCATCATTGTGGGTTAAGAGAGTGATTATTNAGACAATACTCTTGGGAAACCCATGAAGTCTCACAACTTCCTTGAAAAACAAATTTGCAATGTGTGTTGCATCACTGGTATTATGGCATGGGATAAAGTGTGCCATATTTGAGAATCTATCAACTACAACAAATATGGAATCACTTCCCCTTTGGGTTCTTGGAAATCCCAACAAAAAATCCATGGTTATTGCATCCCAAGGCCTAGAATAGGAAATGGTTGATACAATCCAGTGTTTTGTTTCTTTCCTTTTGGATGCTGGAAAATTTTACATTTGTTTACAAAATTATTCACCTCTACTCTCATACCTCGCCAATAGTATGAAATGTTCAACTGTGCAAATGTTTTGTCATGGCCAAAATGTCCTGCTATGCCTCCACTATGATTTTGTTTCAACATATTTTCTCTCATTGAACACTTTGGTATGCACAACTAGAAACATTTAAATAACAATCCATCTTGAATTAGATACTCTATTGTTGGCCCTTGGTTATGGAAGAAAGTGAAGATTAAGGAAGAAAGGCGAAGTACGAACTGCGTGGAAGGAACAATGACTGAGAATGGGTCGAAGTGAACAAAGAAGCAAAAAATAAGGAGCAAAGTAAGGGAAAATGATCCGTTGAATGAGAAGATCAAGGAATACAGATCAACAAAGAAGATGGAGGATGGACAACAAAGCAAGCGGAAAAATCCATTGACAGATGTTTGGAGCATCTCGCGAAGAAGATAGAAAGCCAGGCTGGGGAAGCCCTGAAAACGTGGGTCAAGTTGACCTAGGGTTTTAGACACCTAGGGTTTTGGATCTAGGGTTTTGACACCTAGACATTTTTCATGAAATGTATAAATAAAGGTCTAGGAGAATCAAGAGGGTTGGTCATTAATTGGTTCATCATTGTGGGTTAAGAGAGTGATTATTGTTGATCACATGAGAGAAGCATTGTGTTGTGAGAATACTGTTGTATTGTAAGATCTTCAGTTGGGTGTGAAGATCAACCTTGCAGCTGGGTGTGCAAGGAGTGGAGAGAAGAAGAGAAAGAGAGAGAGATCTGCAAGATAAGTGCATAGATAGAACTATATGTTTTCATCTAATATATCAAGAAACATAGTTCTATGGATGTATCCCTAGGGAGAGGGTGAATCACGTATATCTTGTTGTTATGTGTGATCGATGCTATGTTATTTGTCCTCTATTATATTGTTGATGCATTGTTGTGATAGATCTAAGAGATAACTTGCGAAGTAGGTTTAAGGGAGATAAAGAATAGATAGATCTCTATGTGTTGTTTCCTTGCTTCCACTTTGTATTTCCTCTGGTTGTAGACACTTATGTCCTGCAACCCCCTATTGCTACTTCGGGTGAGACTGCATCTGCTCCACAGGTGTTTCCGAAAGGAACAGTAGTTAGGGCTTGTTGGTGCACTATTAGAGTTGAACCCTGGGTCTTCCCCTGTGCCAACAAATGGTTCCGTTTCCGGGACTGAGATATTCTTGAGGGAATTTCAAATTGGTTTCCATCAAAGACAGAGATTCAGAAGTGGATAGAAGAACAAGAGAAAGACTTTTTTGAAGCCCATAACAAGAACCCTAGCCTTAGTACAGAGGATTGGTTGGGAAGGCATATTTTTACTTATATATAGGATATTTCTTTGGAGGAATTCATAAATATCTATACGAGTGGTTAGCCAGATTAGCAGATACCCAGTTTGAGATCTGATCTAGACCACCTGTGGTTTGGATGTTGATGTTGATCAAGAAGGTCAAGAGAGTTGATAACGTTGTGTCAAGAGAAGAAGATCACTGGTTTGATAGCACCATTGGAGGGTACATTACTGAGTTTGATATCGACATAGTAGAGTCATATAGCTAAGCATAGAGATATTTCTTCAAGGGACCTAGAGGAAAAATTTTACACTTTTTGAAGTTGAAGATCAAGATGTTATTGCATGAGAAAAACTTCTTGAAGATACAGTAGTTGGTCCGATCAAAAAGATAATGTTCAATAACTCAAACAACAACATCAACATAGAGGTTGGACATACGTGCCGTGGGATAATCTTCAGAGAGGTTCCTCTGCTGAACTTGTTTGAGAAGAGCCACGAACCACTGGCACAGGACGAAGAGTTCTACAGTGGAGAAGAAGAAGAGTTGTTGAATGAGGAACATTCAGGGGCCGCTAGGGCAGAGGAAGGGAAGACTAAAGAACATCATCGAGAAGAATAAGAAACTTCAGGAACTGCGTCGATCGTTGAAGTAAGTACTATTACTCCTCCTGTTGTTTTAGCAGCGTTAAGTAACCAGAGTAGCTAGAGCTATTAGAGAACTTAGAGCACTGTTACCAGCAGTTCAGTAAATAATCAGTCAAGAAACCTAGGAAGATATATGGCAGATGAAATGAGGCTACCTATATTTAGAGGAGATGGATCTGAAGATCCTGATCAACACTTGTTTTTATTTGAAGTTGTATGGAGTATCAAACAGGTCAGTGATGAAGCTACTAAGAGAGCTAAGTTTAGTACTACCTTGAGAGACCACACATTGAGATGGTACATGAATTTTGTTAAAGGAGTTGCAGAACCTAAACCGCTAAACGATATCAAGATTGCATTAAGTGCAGAGTTCAAGAAACCCAAGTCAGAGTCACAATGCATTAAAGAAAAGAAAGAAATCAAGTAGAGAGTAGTTGAACCTGTTTGAGATTTTGATCAGAGGTTTAAGACCTTGACAGGTCGTTTGAGTTTTCAGATCCTAGATGAGAAAAACAAGAAATGGTTCATTGTTTCCCTCCTACCACACATCAGTGTTCCTCTGATGCAACAGAAGGTTGCTTCACAGGATGAGGCATTGGAAACTAGAATCAACCCCTATGGGAGAATCCAACTCAGGTATGAGTCAAATTTTGAGTCAACTAACTAGCATATATCTACAGGTTGAAGATATGAATAAAGACAAGGGAAAATATAAAAGATAAGACATCTAGTGTATTAGATGCAAGTCAGAGGACCATGACAAGGAGCACTGTCCCCTTTTCAATGAGTACTTGGACTCTGGAGCTATGATCCCTTTGATGAAGTTTACTCTACCTTAGTGTGAGGTATGTATAAATATACATCGCCCTGGTGAATGCTATTACATGCAAAAATGTGTCTAGACAGCTACAAATCTTTACTGCACATTTTGTAAATATGTGGGGCATGATGATAAGGACTGTAGGTCTTATGACCTCATGCATAAAAGCTCAATATATACATATAGAATTCAAGGAGAGATGTATCATGAGGGAAATACTACGTAGTTTAATTCCCCAGGAAGAGGAAACTTCAACCCTCGCAGTGGATTCAGAGGATGAGGAGGAGGCATGGGTTGAGGTCAAGGTTAGATCATTTGTTATCACTGTGCATAGCTGGGGCACTTGGAAAGGGACTGTCAAAACCCTTGTACCAATTGCAGCTACTGCAACTCATTTGAACATGTCATTGAAGATTGTCCAGTGTTGTTAGCCAAACTTCAGGAGAGATGAGGAGGAAACCAACAAGTACAACTAATCTTAGCATAACCTCATGGAGAGCATCCTAGAGTCACTATTATCACTAGAGGAGGAACTATTATAGGAGAAGACATGGTGACTCTAGGGAATACTACAGAATAATCAAGGGTCAGAAGAGCTACAGAGAAGACACAAGTGTTTGATCCAAGGAAAGAAAATCAGACGTTTGAAGAAGCAAGAAGAGAATTTGGAAGAGACCACGCTTCTTCATCAAAGGCACAACTAGAAGTGAGAAAATGTGGGATTCCTCTAGTATTTGATTAGTCTGCCTCATCCAGAGAAGAAAAAGAGGTAAGAAAGCTTATGAAATTCTTATGTACTTTCATTAATTTGATTAAGGATGAAAAAGTTGTGAAAGAATTACAATACTTGATCAGACAATATGAGATAGGGAGGGTAGATCCTCTAATGAATAGAGTAGTACATCAAGTATCTAGAAAGATAAGGACAAATAAGGAACTACACCTTAATGCTCAGATTGGATTTTATGACATATATTATGTGGTCCTTGACTTGGGATCAGAAGTAAATGTTATGACGAAGCAGACCTAGGCACTGATGGGAAAACCTAAGCTGATTTACTCCCCTATCAGGTTCAGGATGACTAATTAGTAGGAAGTAAGTCCCTTTGGAAGGCTGGAGCATGTGCCTGTAGACATCGACGGGGTAAGGATGTTTGTAGACTTCAAAGTAATTGAGATAGTTGATGATAGTTGTCCTTATCCTTCGTTGTTGGGAATTGATTGGGATTTCAAAAATTCGACTGTGGTTGACTTAAAGAAAATATGAATGACATTTGAAGGTGATGGCCGGTTCATTGCACCTCTTGATCCTAATGAAGGTCACAGATACACAGAACCCATCACAGAAGAAGACCATGCTTATGAACTAGATAATATATATAAATTGACAGTAAGACAACAATATTACATTAATCCTATAGCAGATGGGAACTTAAGTTGGCAAAGTGACAACGCATGCTCATCATATTCAGAAGAAGCACTAGAGAACTGAAAGAAAAAAATGTATGAAGTTTCTACATGGAGGTGTGCCATATTGACCAGGGAATTTCGCTGGATTGGCATAGAAGTAAGCAATATACCTACATTTGATGGTTTAAATAATTTAGAAACATTCTTGTCAGAATTTGAATAAATTGTACTAGTACAACAACGATTGTTGGCACTAGATGAATCCTTGAAAGCAACGCTAACAATATGGTGGGGAACACACAAGAAGAACATCGCGAAGTGGATGCAATGTCACACTTTGATGACAGTGTAATTTTTAGAACGAGTCGAAGGGTGTGAAGTTAAATACACAGGTCGGAGCTTCCCGAAGGACCTTGTGTGAAGTTGTGAGGAGGCCTGGAGCAACATTCCTCAGAAGTAGTGGGTGCATAAATTCATTAACACTTTGGACACAATGCCCATCAATTGGTATCTTCAAGAAAAATTGTGCCTCAGCATTGTAGGTTGGCACAGTATGACTCAGAACTTTGTAGATACATTTGTATTTGAAATTCAACACCCCACAGTAGATCAAGCTTTGAAAGTTTTAAGACATAAAGTCTTTGAGGAGGCACCTAACCTCCCTTTGGAGCAAGAAGAGGATGAATGGACTGCACCTCTTCAGAAACTACAAGGCTATTACAATATCAATGCTGATGAAGACAATGATCCCAGGAATGTGAACATCATAGAAACTGAAGGATAGAGAGACATAGAAGGACCCAGAGTCAAACTACCTTTCATTGGACAGACGATTAAAATCAAGAAAGTTAACATTGGAACAAAGAAAGCACCTAAGCTGGCAAACACTGGAGATTATTGGGATGATGCCACTATTGATAAGATCAAAAAGATATTACATGAATATTAGGACTTGTTTCCAACCAAGTTCACAGACATGAAGGGCATTAAAGGGCCCATGGGAGAAATGAATATCTCCTTGAAACCAGATGTCAGGACAGTCAAGCAGAGACCCTACAGATTGAATCCAAATTATAAAAAGAAAGTCAAGATTGAATTAGATAGAATGTTGGAAGAAGGAATCATGGAACTTGTTGAAGAATTAGAATGGATTAGCCCTATGGTGGTCTAGGATAAGAAGACAGGAGAGATCAGAATCTGTGTAGATTTAAGAAAGCTGAATTATTCATGCTTACATGATCCATTCCCTACATCATTTACTGATGAAGTGTTATATAATGTGGGAGGACAGGAAGTTTACTTTTTCATAGATGGATTTTCAAGTTATCACCAGATCATGATTGCTAAGGAAGATCACCATAAGACCACATTTGCAACAGAATGGGGTTCTTTCTAGTACACAGTGTTGCCTTTCGGATTGAAGAATGCACTAGCCATATTCTCTAGGGTGATGGTCGAAGCATTCAAGGATTTTTTACATAAAGTTTTGGAAGCATATTTTGATGATTGGACTTCTTTTAGTTTATTGCAAAATCATATTGAATGTTTAAGACTAATGCTAGATAAATGCAATCAATGTCAGATTTCCCTAAACCTGAAGAAGTGTATATTATTTTCACCCTTTGGAGTGTTGCTAGGCCATATTGTGTGTAAGAAGGGGTTGCTGGTAGATCCTTCCAAAATTTCCATCATTGTTGATCTACCTCCTCCTACTTCGGTTAGACAGTTGTGCATTGTGTTGGGACATACTGGATACTACAGAAAGTTCATTAAGGGCTATGCACAGATAACATCACCCATGGAAAAGAGTTTAAAGAAAGATTGTCAGTTTCAATGGTTAGAGGAATGTCAGCAGAGCTTCGACACACTAAAACAGAAAATGGTCACTGCGCCTATTCTGGTTTTCCCAGATTGGAGTAAGGAATTCCACGTCCATGTCAATGCTTCATCTATTTCATTAGGATAAGTGTTAGCACAACTAGGAGCATGAGATATTGACCATCTGTTACCCTTTTCTAGCATAAATCTTTCTACAGCTGAGATAAATTACACTACCACTGAGAGAGAAGGTTTAGCCATGATGTACGCGTTGCTGAAGTTTTGACACTACTTGTTGGGAGGACATTTAAATATGTTCATTGATCACTCTGCGTTTAATTACCTAGCCAACAAGCCAGTGTTATGGGGAATAATATGCAGGTGGCTATTGTTATTCCAGGAATATGATTTTTAGATTGTGGTCAAGCCATGGAGAATGAACAAGGAACCTGACCACTTGTCTAGGTTAGAACATGGAGAGGAACCTACCCGTTTGGAGGATACACTACCATATGCACAATTGATGTCCATCAGAAAGGTTGATGATTACTTCTCCAATATAGTCCAGTTCCTATCAATAGGAATGGAACCGTGTGAATATACAGTCATTTAGAAGAAACAACTAGTAGTTTGTGTTGCATATTTTTCACTTATAGTTGGACAACTATATAAGATGGGACCTGATGAGATCTTGAGGAGATGTGTTATGGAGGAAAAAAGACCATTGATTATGGCAGAGGCACATGAAGGCATCGCAGGAGGACATTATGCAGGAACATCAACAACGCAGAAGGTTCTTAGAGCTGGCCTCTGGTGGCCCACTTTAGACAGAGATGCTAAGGAATACTACAAAGCCTGTGATGTATGTCAAAGAGTTGGGAAACCTTACAAAAGAGATGAGATGCCTTTAGCACCAAAAATAACCTTAAAATCATTTGAGAAATAGGCAATTGATTTTGTGGGACCTATCAACCCACCAGGGAAGTGCATAGGAGATCGATACGTTATCACTGCGACATAGTATTTGACCAGACGGGCAGAAGAAAGAGCAATTAAGGACTGTAGTGCGACTACAACTGCACGATTCATATTTGATGATATCATAACTTGATTTTAATGCCTGAATATCCTTATGAGCGATCAAGGTACACATTTTATTAATAAGACCATTGAATCCCTGACTCGGGAATTTGCAGTCCACCATTAGAAGAGCACTCCATACCATCCACACGAGAATGGTACAGTCGAAGATTTCAATAATATCTTGGAGACAACACTGACAAAGATTTGTAGTGTAAACATGGATGATTGGGATTTGAGAGTACCAACAATGTTATGGGCTTATAGAACCACTTGCAAGAAGCTGACAATGCAGAGTCCCTTTAAGTTGGTTTATGGTCTAGAAGAAGTGGTACCTATGGAATACTTGGTTCCTAGCTTAAGAATTGCATCATTCACAGATATGGATGACACTAGCATTGTTCAAAATAGGCTTGCACAGTTGGTGGAACTAGAGGAAGACAATTTTATTGTAGGATTTCATCAACAGGTACAGAAGGAACGAGAAAAGGACTACCACAAAAGACATATCAAGAAGAAAGCATCTAAGTAAGGAGATCTGGTATTGGTATATGACAACAAGTTCATGAAGCATCCAGGGAAGTTCATGACACATTGGATGGGGCCATATGAGGTTGCCTGTGTTACTGAAGGTGGATCTACGCAGTTCAAGAATATGAATGGAGAATGGAAAGAAGGTTTGGTAAATGGGAGCCGGTTGAAATTGTACTATGACAACCAAATACCTCACAACTCTCAGTAAAAGCATAAGAAGAAGGGTCTAGGTACCAGGTGTAGTTGAAACTGGGTACCAGACACAGAAAAGACAGTCTCCACAATTAAGGGAGGGACAGAGCAGAGAGAAAAGGTTGCTCCGTGCAGTCTGAAGTCAAAGAGAAACAAAAGGTTCAAACCTGTAGTGACTCGGGATGAGTCACATGTGAGTGTTGGGGGCCTGTTGGCCCTTGGTTATGGAAGAAAGTGAAGATTAAGGAAGAAAGGTGAAGTACGAACTTTGCAGAAGGCACATTGACTGAGAATGGGTCGAAGTGATCAAATAAGAAGAAAATAAGGAGCGAAGTAAGGTAAAATGAGTCGTTGAACAAGAAGATCGAGGAAGACAGATCAACAAAGAAGATGGAGCGTGGAAAACGCAGCAAGCGAAAAAATCCATCGACAGATGTTTGGAGCATCTCATGAAGAAGACAAAAAGATAGGTTGGCGAAGCCCTGAAAATGCGGGTCAAGTTGACCTAGGGTTTTAGACACCTAGGGTTTTGGATCTAGGTTTTTAACACCTAGACATTTTTCATGAAATGTATAAATAAATTTCTAGGAGAATTGAGAGGGTTGGTCAATACTTGGTTCGTCATTGTGGGTTAAGAGAGTGATTATTTTTTATCGCATGAGAGGAGCATTGTGTTGTGAGAATACTATTGTATTGTAATATATTCAGCTAGGTGCGAAGATATACCTTGTAGTTGGGTTCCCAAGGAGGGGAGAGAAGAAGAGAAAGAGAGAGAGAGATCTGGAAGCTAAGTGCACAGATAGAACTATATGGTTTCATATAATATATCAAGAAACACAATTTTGTGGACGTAGCCCTAGGGAGAGGGTGAACCATGTATATCTTGTTTTTATATGTGATCGATGTTGTGTTATTTGTCCTCTGTTATATTGTTGATTCATTGTTGTGATAGATATGAGAGATAACTTGCAAAGTAGGTTTAAGTGAGATAAAGAATAGATAGAATCTAGATCTCTGTGTGTTGTTTCCTTGGTTCCACTTTACATTTCCTCTGTTTGTATACACCTATGTCTTGCAACCCCCTACTGCTACTTCGGGTGAGACTGCATCTGCTTCGCAGGTGTTGCCGAAAGGGCCAGTAGTTAGGGCTTGTTGGTGCGTTGTTAGAGTTGAACCCTGGGTCTACCCCTATGCCAACATATTTCCACTGGATCCTATCTCTGAGAATAGGATTTTCACATGCTTCATATGCCTCTTTAAAATTTGGGTCATCACAATACATCTCCTTAAGGTGTTCAAACCCTATGGTATTCACTTGAAATTCATGTAGAATTATAAATTTCCTGCTCAATGCATCAACAACTTTGTTAACATTACCAGAAATATGTTTAATGACAAAATTGAAATTTTTCATAAACTCTATCAACTTAGCATGTCTTTGATTTAAATTCTCCTATCTGGTTATGAATTGTAAAGCCTGATTATCACTATACAAAACAAATTATTTTGAAACAAGGTAGTGCCTCCATTTCTTCAAGGCTTGAATTATTGCATAAAATTCCTTATCATATGTGGAGTAGTTCTTCTTAGTGTCATTCAGCTTCTCACTGAAATATGCAACATGCATATTATGTTGGCTCAAGACTGATCCAATTGCAACTTCACTAGCATCACACCTTACTTGAAATGTCTTCCCGAAATTTGGCAAGACTAGAATTGGTTGTTCTGTTATCTTCTCCTTCAATATCTTGAAATTTTTCTCAGCCTCTTCTGTCCACTTAAAGGACTTGTGCCTCTTCTTCACTGTATCCAATATTGGTGCACAAATTCCACTGAAAATTCTAATGAACTTCCTATAGAAACTTTCTAATACATGGAAGATTCTCACCTCAAATATGATTCTTGGCAATGGCCATTCTTTGATTGCTCTCACCTTCTCCAGATCCATCTTCAATTCATTTGAAGAGATCACAAAACCCAAATAAATGAGTTATGTCTTCATAAAAGAGGACTTCTTCAAATTTATCAACAACTTCTCATGTTGCAGTCTCCTCATCACTAATGTCAGATGTCTCAAACTCTCTTCTTCAGTTTTACTGAAGACTAATATATCATCCATATATACAATCACAAACTTACCAATGAAATATTTTTTCACCTCATTCATCAACCTCATAAAAGTACTTAGGGCGTTTGTCAAGACAAATGGAATAACAAGACACTCATACAACCCTTTTCTTGTTGTAAAGGATGTTTTCCACTCATCACCTTCTCTCATCCTTATCTGGTGATATCCACTTTTCAAATCTATCTTTGAAAAAAAAAAATCTCCACTCAAACAATTCATTCTTGGCAAAGGAAATCTATACATGATGGTGATCTTGTTTATGGATCTTGATTCTGTACAAATTCTCCATACTCCATCATTCTTTGGAGTTAACACAGTTGGTACTGCGCATGGACTCAAGATTTCTCTGACCAAACCCTTTTCCATCAAATATTGGACTTGTCCTTTTACCTCCTCATTCTCTTGAGGTGTCAATCTACATGTTGCTTTGTTTAGCAGGCATGTTCCTGGTATTAGATGAATGTGATGGTTGATACTCCTGATGGGTGGCAACGAATTAGGTAACTCATCCACTACTATGTCATCAAAATTATCTAATAACTCCTGAATTTCCTCAGTAAAATCATCCATATAATTACTTGTAAGGACAACTCTAGGTTTCCTCACCACAACAAACTACATCTCCTGTTCCTTATTAACTTCACTCAAAAGTTCCTTCCCACTCATGAGAAGTATACTTGTGTTGGATTCTTCCTTTACTCTATTCTCCTCTATTGGAAGTAACATGTGTGTCCTACCATTCTTCTCCAAAGGATAAGTATTCCTCCTCCCATCATGAATGGAATTCCTGTCAAACTTCCATGTTATCCCCAACAAAACATGACATACATCCATGGGAATCAAATCACACAAAATATCATCTCTATATCCTCCTATTTTAAGTTCAACAAGGCATTGTTTAGTTACCATTAACCGGTGTCCTTTCTGCAACCATGAGAATTTATATGGCTTTAGATGTGTAGTTGCCTCCATCTCCAATTTCTTCACCATCTCTGTGGATACTAAGTTATCAATGCCCCCATTATCAATTATTAGTTTGAATACCCTATCTTTAGTCTTGCAAGCAGTTCTGAAAAAACTATTCCTATGCACTGGATTTTCAACCTCTGGCTCTGGCTTCAAAAGAACCTTCTTCAACATCAAGTATTTTCCATGTTTTGCACCTTCCGCTTCAAAATTCAGCTTCTTCACTTTCGAAATGTGATCTTCACCTCCTTCTTTATTTCTCTCGAGACATTCCCAAGACATCTGTCATGTCTTTCCACATGCATAACACTTTACCTCTCCTCCTCTTCCTCTTCCTCTTCCTCTTCCTCAAGGAAAACAATTTATTCCACCAATCTATCTCCCTTGGGAACTTCCTCCTCTTTCTGAGTGACTATGTGGTTTTTCAGTCTCACCCTTGGGATTTTGTGCCTTGTCATGGACAACTCCCTTACCTCTATTTGGAATTCTGCCTCTGCGTCACTGGCTCTATTTTCTGGACAACTTTTCCTATGCCTTCAATGCAATCTAATAAGCCTCCTCTATTGTCCTCACTATCATCATGCTGATTTCATCCTGGATCTCATACCTCATGCCATTTATGTACCTGACAAATTTTTCATCATCTTTCTCTCTCTGTCCAGTCCTGATGTTCAACTTGTAAAACACCTCTGTATACTCTTTCAATGTCATTCCCTTCTGTCTCATGTTCTACAATTTTCTGAACATATTTATCTGATAATCCTTGGGTATGAATTTAGCTTTAAGCTTGGCTACCATTTTGTCCCAATTCTTAATTTTTCATTTCCATTTGCATCTTCTTTTAGCCTACAATGCATCCCACCATAGTGATGCATGTCCTTTTAATCTGGTGACAACATGTTTCACCTTCTTCTCCTCATTAACGTCTTCATAGTCGAAATACTTATCTATGGATCTTATCCAATCCAATAGTTCTTCAGCATCTATATTTCCTTCATACATTGGGATGTATATATTTTCTCTCAGCAAGCGTTCCTAGGCAACATCTTCCCCCGCAGCTTCTTCAAAATCTATTTCTTCTCTTTCTGCATCACTGACGTCTCCAGCATCAGGTTCTCTCCTTTGCATTGTCTCCATCACATCCAACCTTGCACGAAGTTCGCTCATTTCTCTTTCTAAAACTTGATTTCCTACAGGTGGCTATGCACTTCTTTTAGGTGGCATTGTGTTGAACTTTTCTTCACTCATAGATCACAATTTGAGATCTTTAGGCTCTGATACCACTTGATGCAGACCCCCCTTCTCTCCTCGGGGTTGCGCGACCTCCCAGTTAAGGATATTTAACTACCTGAGCTAAATTATCTCCTCGAGGCCTTGGTGGCCCCAAATTGAGTTAAACACCCTTTTATCACCTTAGGCGCAGGTCGTATGGTACCCGCAGGTCCCTTCCCTTGATATTTTTATAATCTTGAAAATTTAGGCATTAGCTCCTTTCCGCTAGACCTTCTCCACATTCTACCTCAGGCTATGACCCAGACCTTAATCTCCTAAGCGCTTCGTAACTTCGGGCTTCGACATTTTTAGCAACAACTGCACCCTTTTCACCTGAACCCCTAAATCGGTGAACTGATCCAACAGGATCAACGACCAACTCTTACCCAATAGCTGATGACTGTGAGTCACTTCGTCTACTTCGCAACTTCGCTACTTTGGGAGTTTTGGATCACTCCACACACACTTTTCACCAAAGTGCTTCTCCTACAACATTTTTGGATCTCTTCCACGTACCCTTCTGGATCTAACGGTCCATATCTACTTTGCTACTTCGGGCTTCGACGATTTTTTCTCTTCAGCACTTCAAAACCTATGAATCGAAAAGTTTATAAGGAACCCATGGATAACCACTATGAAACTCTCCCAGATCTGACGATCTGTAACAATCCCTCTTCCTCCTTAAGGAATCTTGAGCGTTAATTTGAAAAATATTAAAGGGCTCCTCCCTTTTGAAGATTTCTCTCGCTAAATTTTTGTAACTTGTCTTTCCTCCGAACCTTTAACTCTTTAGAGGGTTTTCTTTGACACTTAGTCAAATTTTGGATCTGTGCACACCTTGTAATAGATCTTTTCACACATTTCTGCAAGTAATTTCTGGAGGTACTCCTCCTGAGATTCTGAGTCAAAGACTCTATCGACGCACACCTTGCGGAAGATATGCACACTCTGCATACAAATATTCAAGTTACCTCTTTCGAGCTCTGATTCAAATCAGACTTGGTCAACGTACTCTTTGTGGACAACACACACTCCTTGTGTAAGCTCATGGAAGAGAAACAAGTGAAACTTATCTAATGTTTCACATATTCATATGGTTCACCATGAAATCATGCATTCAACAATGAAACTCATGCATGTGTGAGAATACAAAGTAATAGAGAGAAGAATGTAAATAGAAATCCTACTATTCATTCAATCAAAAAAAACACCACACATTTGGGTCAATACCT
>SNQJ01S0083537.1:25710-48916 GCA_010110895.2 Picea sitchensis | reverse complement strand
GTCCCTGCGCATTTCTTCACCTTCATCAAGAGTCCAAGTAGGATTGTCTAGAGACTTATTTGGTGTAGAAGTTCCCTTTTTGGGTGGCATGTTGGCCAAGTATCACTTTTGAACCTTGATTTTGAGGTGGTTCTAATAAACAATCTTTATTCTATTATATCTCCCAGGTTTCGGCCCTTCTGGGTATGAAACTTTATTTTATGTATTTACGATAACTTCCCCACAACTTGTCGATTTTTGGCCTTTCCAGGAGATCTCACTTGTATAGTGTGCCCCGCACAAAATAATTGATATAAATTATGAAAATCGTACTAGAAATACTATAGACTGTCCATGATCTAATGAAACCAGTCCCACGCAATTTGGATACTCTAGGAAGTAGTTATGATTTTTTTACCTAGAACACCTTCTTGAGACTAGTCAATAGGACTAGTCAGATACCCTATCTTACACAGGGTGTATCTACAAATTTAAGATGAACTAGAAGTTGAAATTGTTACCACATATACCTTACTAATTTCTGTGAATAGCCTCCAAAGTTCGTCTGAAACGTTACATAAGTTTTTTAATAGCAAAAATTCTGCAATGACTCAGTTCAGGATGATTCTAGAACCCTATCATGTAAAGTATGTATATCCTTATGTATAATGCCTCAGGAGATGAAATTTTAATCCAACGTACCTTGATCCGTCTAATAAATATCCTCCAAGCCATTCCTTCTGAAACATTGTAGAAAAAAAGTTATAGTGAAAATTCCAATGTGTCTCAGATGTAGCAGCGAAACCCCAAGACCTTGAGCTCTGATACCATATGTTAAGAACGAAATATCATTATAGCAAAGAAAAACCTCAGAAAAAGTACTCAACGCCTTGAAAAATAGATAATTTTAGATAATAAGCCTCTTTCGAGAGGGAAACCTCCTTTTACCCCACTTAAATGTTCAAGTACAAGATGATTCCAAATGAAAATGTCTCCTTGGTATATATAGGAGACTAGGAGATATAATTACAGCTAATGGAATAAAGCCGACATAAATAAAATAACATTACTAATGTAATATTCCCCAATTAAGGGGTAATGAGCCAATATTAGTGCTTAACACCTTTCCACCCTGATGTTGCTCTGCATCATGTCGGGGTTGCCATGAGATTGTTTATGTATCATGATCTCTTCCTGTAGTGCTAGGAGTCCTTCATCCACCTTCTCTTGATCGGTTTCCTTTCTGGTTCCCTAATGATGCATAAATGTGTTGATTTCCATGCCCTTTCCTAGATGAATGTTGTTTCTCTATATGATGTGGATGACGATATACAACAACTATAGGAATTTGTTCCTTTTTCTTCAAATCTGCAATACATTGTGCCTTTGAGTCAATGAGATCCTTAGGTTCCTAACTTTGTCCTTAATGTGGTTTTCCTTCATCTTCTAATGTATAATATTCCTCCAAATCAACTTTGGACTCAACAATAACTTCTTTTCTGGCCTATGTGGGCCCATCTTTCTTATTAAGAGACACATCCTGCAATGTGATTTTATTTTTCTTGTACCAGAACTTAAAAAAATTCTTTTGCAATTAATATTAATGGTATCCATTGATTCTATCCAAGTATATCCCAAAATGATATCCATTTCATCCATATCCATAGCATAAAAATATGAATGAAACACATATTTATCCATATTGAGCTTCAAATCTTTAAAAATTTTCACATTTTCACCCTCAACCTATGTTCTTTGAATATCCTTTGCAGGAAATTGCAGTCAATTAACCAACTGAACATTGATAAAATTATTCATGCAACTAGGATTAATAGAAACAATAACCTTCTCCTTGTGAATACAACCATGAACCTGTAATATAGAGTTTCCACTTGAAAATAAACCCTTGCTTCTCTCTTCATCCTTACACTTTGTATGATACCACTTGTCTAAAATTAATTTTACATATGCTTCATCAGAAAGTGTCATCAACTTATTATATTTAGATGAGTTCCACCATATGCGAGCATCTTCTTGGAAACCATAGTGTAGACATATTCTCCAGTGATTTTTCCATGATGACTTTTGATATTGTATATATTCTTCAATACTAGGGTTATCATCCTTTCCAATAAAAATCATCTTTCTTAGAGAAATCTTCAGCAAAAACTAGGGTTTATAAAATAACTTACTATGAAAATTGCGTGGCTTTTTTCGGAAAAACCCTGAAAAATGACCGAATTTAAAATGCTCATAAATTCACCTTTCAGAATCTGTTTCAACTGAATTGTTTTTTTTAAAATTGGGTATTTTTTCGAGAGGAATTCAAATATCCAATTTTTTTGGCCAAATTCTGCTAAGAAATTTTCATATCTAGACCTGAAATGCGCCACCCTCTTTTTTCCTAGAAACAATATGCAAAAAGAGACAAAATATTATCCCCTTATTTGGCCAAGGAAAGTTCTCTGATACCAATTGTCAAGTGTCTGAATAGATCTGAAGATAAATCTCAAAATAACCAATAATATCAACAAGAATAATCCAAACCATTCACCAAATACCAAACACAAGAAATAGAGAAAACCCTTGAGGTAGGGTAACACCATAGATTAATCCTTATGAAAGGATAAAACTCCTCAATCAATGCTTAATACATTCACAATATTCTTCACTATGTTCATTACATTGCTTACACTTATTTATATAGCTCTATCTATCTCTTAGGAACCTTCTAGAGAGCCTTCCTACATTTATTACATCTAACTACCATAGTGGGCCTTTATTAATATAGTNTTTCCACTTGAAAATAAACCCTTGCTTCTCTCTTCATCCTTACACTTTGTATGATACCACTTGTCTAAAATTAATTTTACATATGCTTCATCAGAAAGTGTCATCAACTTATTATATTTAGATGAGTTCCACCATATGCGAGCATCTTCTTGGAAACCATAGTGTAGACATATTCTCCAGTGATTTTTCCATGATGACTTTTGATATTGTATATATTCTTCAATACTAGGGTTATCATCCTTTCCAATAAAAATCATCTTTCTTAGAGAAATCTTCAGCAAAAACTAGGGTTTATAAAATAACTTACTATGAAAATTGCGTGGCTTTTTTCGGAAAAACCCTGAAAAATGACCGAATTTAAAATGCTCATAAATTCACCTTTCAGAATCTGTTTCAACTGAATTGTTTTTTTTAAAATTGGGTATTTTTTCGAGAGGAATTCAAATATCCAATTTTTTTGGCCAAATTCTGCTAAGAAATTTTCATATCTAGACCTGAAATGCGCCACCCTCTTTTTTCCTAGAAACAATATGCAAAAAGAGACAAAATATTATCCCCTTATTTGGCCAAGGAAAGTTCTCTGATACCAATTGTCAAGTGTCTGAATAGATCTGAAGATAAATCTCAAAATAACCAATAATATCAACAAGAATAATCCAAACCATTCACCAAATACCAAACACAAGAAATAGAGAAAACCCTTGAGGTAGGGTAACACCATAGATTAATCCTTATGAAAGGATAAAACTCCTCAATCAATGCTTAATACATTCACAATATTCTTCACTATGTTCATTACATTGCTTACACTTATTTATATAGCTCTATCTATCTCTTAGGAACCTTCTAGAGAGCCTTCCTACATTTATTACATCTAACTACCATAGTGGGCCTTTATTAATATAGTGGACCTAGTCCACCTTACATGGGAGTTAAGTGTCATTTTAGTATGTTTCATTTAGAGTTAATTTTGATTATAGAACATCTACTTGGAAATTATTCTCTTTTCCCTATTTCACCTTGGTGGTTGACATTGCGCCCTAGTAAGTGCTCACCCTTGGGGATGGGTTTGCTACTAGGAGGTTCCCTTGATGAGTCATCCTTCCATTCCCGATCATACATATCACTTTTCACACTTCATACTTAATCTCCTTATCTTTTATGTTTTAAGGTGTACTGACCCAAGAAGGGATTATAACTCATTTCATAGGAAGACAGGATTGTGTTTTTTGTTTTCATCCTACCATTATTGATCATACATATCACTTTTCACACTTCATCCTTAATCTCCTTATCTTTTGTGTTTTTCAGGTGTAGTGACCCAAGAAGGGATTATACCTCATTTCATAGGAAGAAGGGGCTGAAGTCCCAAAGGGAATACGACTAGAAAAAGATAAAATCTAAAACTATAACCTTCCAAATTCTATCCAAAGAGGTCTTGAGAATGATGAAATGTTTCTCCTAAAAAATCAAATACCTGCAAAAGAAAATTACACATATATATATGTCCCACTTGTTGAAGGATCTACACAAGTGCATTACAACCTTTCATTTACCCCTATGGAACTCTATGTACCTCTCCCTTCAAGTGAAACTGTGGTACTGCCCCACAAGCTTTATGTTACCCTTTGGGAGTACCCAGTTGTTCTGGATCTTAATTGATTAAAGGAAAATGAATGGGCTTGGAAAAAGGATGCATTGAAAATGAAAGTGCAACACACCCTCTACAAAGGCACCCATAAATGAGACATTATGAACCCTTGTATGTCATGAACCCCATGTCCAAAATTCTTACCCCCATCCACTCCATATTCATCACATGACTTAGAGAGGGTCAACCTAGGAAACATTCCTTGAATTAAGGAATAAATCACCCAATAGGTCACCCTTTAAACCCTCCCATACCTAAACTTGGAAAATTTCATAGGGTCTTTGAGCACTTGTTTAATTTGATTAGGTAGTTTTTGATGTACATGATTAGGTGGCTCTTTTATTAAATGTTATTTTACTTTCCATGATGCTTTGACTTGAGATCCTTGCAGGGTGCACTTTTCTGTCTTTGTAGGACCTTGTTGACGAACGTTTTGAAGGAACAAGTCCATATTAGGCCTTCATTGGGGCAGGAATCCCACAGGATGGAAGACATGACATAAAAATTGGGAGAAACTAGAGCTTGAAAGTTTCCTTTGGAGGCAAGAAAAAAAACTTTGGATGACGAGACCTAGCCCATCTTAGCCCAACGATTAGGTAAAAACATCATCTTGGAGGGCTTGAAGTTTTGGTGGTGGTGGTGATGCTTGATGAGAATTTGGCATGTTTTGATTGGAGGAGGACACCTGGAATTTGGAGTCCTAGCGCTCCCTTCAACATCCCAATGACTTCAATAAAGTGCCAAAAATTCACGCTTCTAGGGTGTGACGTCATATTTCTAGGGTTTGTTATGTGCAAATTTTAAGTCAAATTAAAATTACTTTGTAAAGGGGAAGAATAAAGGGGGATGCCCCCCTTATTTTGTGGTTTACCCTAACTAAATGTGGACAAATTTTTTTAGGAGTTTTTGTATAAATAAGGATCAAATTCATTTCATTTTTAACATATCTCTCTCATTAGAGAACACTACTTGGTTGAAATTCACGCCCTACATGGGAATTTTGGAATATCTCTCTCTTGTGAAACATTTTTGGATTCTTTTTTATGGTATATTGTGGAGCTAAGGTGGTGTACACTTCTTGGAGGCTTGTTCTCTTTCTTATGGATGGATATTTATTGGTAAACTAGGGTTTGATTTACGCAGTACGAGTATGCACACACCTCGCAGGGTCTCTACACGCACCTCCTACTCTCAGGATCGATCACAATTCACCTTCTGAGCCGAAGCGGCTCCTTTGATTCCTACCTGGAATCACTATGAAAATCCGACCCACAGGTCCTTTCGCTCACCCTCACAGCCTTCTGCACTTTACCGTGGTTATCCCCGACTTAGCATCGGGGTTCGGGGTTTCGGACTTCCCGCTGTCGAGAGTCACTTCCCTCTCGATTCCCCGATCACCGATGAGCTCCTCTCCTCTATGTGCTAGCCCTCCTGGCTAAGATTCCACCATATGACCGACTCCTATATAATCGTGGCTATAACACCTATCGGGGTTTCGGGGTTTGCGATGTCGATGTGCATGGGTCCCCTGGATCTGCAATCCTCCGATTCCCGACGCGCTTCAGCCCTCCTGGCTAAGCCCTGGCCAATATGACCTCTATCCTGTGACCACAACCTTATCCCCGTCGGGGTTTCAGGGTTTGCGGTACCACAATACATACACCCATGCGATTCCCGACTCCTCGAATCCCGATTCTCCGTCGTGCTGATAGTTGGCCTCCACTATGGCTCTATCCTCTTCTACTGTTGTGCTAAAAGCTGGCCCCCACTAATCGGGGTTTTGCGTTTTGCAGTTTCTAAATGCATGAACCACTCGTCTACGGGATCCCCGATATCCCGATGAACCAAACTCCGATGGATGCCTCCTCGTCGGGACTTTTCCCGATGACACTGATGGTTGCCACACATCCCCTGTCTGATGGACGGTCCTGATCTCCTCCGGGATTTCGAGACTTTCGAAGTCCCGTTTCCTTCGACCTCAAGAACTCCGATTTCCTGATGGTCGATATGTCGATTCTCTCCTGATCTCCGCCATGTGTCTGCCTCCAACAGACAGTCCAGATCCAATCTCGCACTTTCGCGACTTCTAACGCTTTGGAAGTCTTGCCTTCCCAACCTCTGATATGTTGATGGGCTCTCGACCTCGCCCACGTGTCCCAACTGACGAACAGTTCAGATTCTTTCATTGATTCGGGATTTCTGATGTCCCGATTCTTACAACCTCGAGAATCCCGATTTCCCGAGTGCCGATATCCCGATGGCTCCACTCCTTGTCGGGATTTCTCCTCCTTTTCACGAGGACTTAACCACCTCGCAACTTCCACAGATCCAACGGTTAATGGGTATTTTCTCTAGATCTGACGGCTCTGATCCGTCTTCCTTCCCTGCGCTCCTCCAGATGCTTAACCTCTATGCGCTTTCTCCTGATCCAATGGCTGACGGGATTTCTGTACGAGATCCGATGGCTGTCAGTCTCCTCCTTCTGTAGGCTCCTCTTGAGCTCCTCCTGGACGTGATAATCAATGATCCAGAATCTGTCGGTCTATCCGATGGCTACTGCTACTCCTCCTGAGCTTCTGTGCGCCTTCTTTTCAGACTTGGAAGATTTTAAATCTTCCAAAGGCTTCAACCTTTGCTACTCCTCTCTGCGAGCTCCACAACCTTGAGCCTCGCTGCGCGTATAAGAACGTTGTTCCTCCTGAGATTTTATCTTCGAATCCTCAAAGGATTCTTCAACTTCTGCGCCACTGCAGAGTCTCTCGCACGTAAAGTGCTATCCCTTCTGAGCTTCAGTAAACACCCAGATCCCTTGAGGGATTTTGTTTTCCTTCCTTCTCCCACAAATGGAGAATAAAATGTCTTCCTGGATATCTTCTCAAGAAACCTCTTGCTGAGTATTTATGGGTGTTTAGCAACCCAGTGAAGATCCTTCAATGGAATCTTCCTTTAGCTCACAGAACTCAATGAGTTCTTTCCTCTTCTATGCTTGCATGCACACTGACTCTATATGCCCTCCTGGGAGAGTAGCTCTTCCATAGAACGTTCAGCAGTTCTGTCTCCTTTATCTTGTGCCTCTATGCACCTTCTCAATGCCCACCTGGCAGAGCCTTCCAGAATCCTCAATGATTATGTTTCCTTCTTCAACTCTTAACAGAGTTCTTCCACAAATGCACCGTAGCGCATACGCTCAATGCCCACTTGGCAGAGCTCTATAGAACTCCTCAGAGATTCTGTCTTCTGAACTCACAGTAGAGTTCCTCCAACTGCACCTTGTGCCTGTGCTCAATGCCCACTTGGCAGAGCCTTACAGAACTCCTAACAGATTCTGTCTGCAACTGTGTCTCTCATACACAACCTTACCTCCAAGGTATTCAACAACCTTGAGGTCTTCTTCCTGTGAGTTTTTGACTTCATCTCCTGTGCCTCAGCATGTCTTTGTCTGACTCCGCAGAGTTCAGAAGTGCAACCTCTGTGCACGGCTCTTAGAACCCGCAGTGTTCTGTCACACCCTCCTAGTGTGAAGCCTCAAAGACCTTCACCTGAAATCACACAAACTCCCTGCAAATGCACTAACACACACATTCACAACATATGAAAGAACACACACAAGCATCCATATAACACAGAATGACATGCAGGAAAAATTGCTCTATTATATTAACAATGGAAAATGCCTGTATCTTTACAATGGTGTTCCCGAGCTCTCTCTGGCTCTTCTCTTCTCACTTCTCTCTCTTTTCACTCTTACGAAAATGAGACCTAATATATATTTTTCCTGAGGAGGTTCTTCTTTCTCCAGAATCATCCAGAAATTTCCAGGATTATCCCGAATAATTTACCATGTACAAGGAGGGTGTCCATATCCCATTTCCCTCCAATCTACCTACTCAAATAAATTACAATCAATGGATTTCTAGTCCAGTGTATGGATCTAGATCTCAGTCGATATTGGCATTAAAGCCGATCTACCTAACGCATGCTCAAAGGCATAGCTTCCATGGCTCACCAGCCTAAGCATTTAATTACATTCAATTTCAAATTTTTAATGAGGTTGTGCCTCCCTCTTTAGAATTTGAATGCATGTGCGTTGACGTGGTTGGCTGGTTGGTTGGCTGCGTGGAGAGATGCTCCTGCATCATACTCCTCAGTTGAAAAATCATGAGCTCCTTCTCATGCGCTTCCCCTCTAAGCTGTTGGAAATCCTCCTGGATCCCAAATCAGTCGTTGGAGCTTCCCATCTGCTCCATTCTGCTGTTGCCGCCGCTTTTGCGCTGCTGTTGCTGCTGCTTCATTCCTTCTACTCAGCTTCTCCTCACTGGAAGTCTCTGCTGACCTCAACATCAACTCCATGATCTCCTCGATCACCTCGTCCAGCTGCTCCAGTGGCTGGCTCTGCTCATGCAGTCTCCTCAGCTGAAATTTTTTTTGGCACATGGGCAGGTCACTGCAGTCTCCCATGCCATATTCTTCATCTTCATTTGTGGCCTCAAGTTGCCACTCTGCTATAGACTTTAGCTCTGCAGTCTCCCTTTGATTGACTTGTCATTCAGTCACCTTCCCTGACAGTTCAACTTCTGTCAGTTCTCTTGCTAGCCCTGGATTGTTCAGCCAATCCTCCAGCATCTCTAGCTCCATCTCCCATGGAGTGATAACTTTACCTGCCTGCTCCTTGGCTTCCTTGGCTGCTAGCTCCAATGCTACAACTCTTTCAACTTCCTGGCTGAAGTCATTGAGCCGTTCCTCAGAATGCTCATTCTCTTCATCTGCTTCTGCTTCTGCTTGGGCAGTCTCAAACACCTGCTCCAATTCTTCTTCCTTCCTGACAGTCATCGACAGTTGTGACTATTCTTCTGCTGTTGTTGCACCTGCAACACTAATTTCTGCCTCCTCCTAGGAACATGGTAGGAATATCCCGATTCCCCCAATCATTAGAAGATCATCCTGATCTTTTTCCTCTTCTGTCAGCTGCACCTGATGATCTAAGTCCATCTTTGAGCTCACTTGCTCTCTCAGCTCCTCTGGCTGATTCCAACTCACTTCTGAGTTTATGAGACCCACAGATAGTCTCATCAGCTCATCCCTGCCCATCTGGTAATACGGGATGTCTCTGTTGCCCTCCTGGTAGACTATGAGATCAACTGATCCCATATTCATCAACACTCCTTGTTGAATTGAACTCTCCATGAGACCTTCAAATGGTCTCACCTGTTCATCTCTGCCCACCTGGCAGTCCAAGATGCTTTCGCTGCCCTCCTGGCAGTCTTTGAGATCCCGCAGAGATCTCCTTTCATTGCCCAGCTGGCAATGTGAAATTCCTTGGTTGTCCTCCTGACAGTCCGTGAGATCTCCAGCTGATCTCAACTCATTGCCCACCTGGAAAATGGGAATTTCTACTTCTTTGCCCTCCTGGAAGTGCTTGAGATCCTCAGCTAATCCCAATTCATCCTCTTCATTATCAAAATCATCGAGACTTCTCCCAGTCTCTAGCTCACAGCAATAAATCATCTTCTCCTCTGTGGCCTTGAGGTTTTCATCATACCTCAACCATTTTTTCAACAGCCTGCGTTGTCTCATGACCATCAGCTGCTTGACTGGCCATTTTGATTTTGCCTTCCTCATGGGAAATTCGCGCATCCGTCTCAACCTCCTATCCTGCCGCATCCGCAATTCAAATTTCTCTATGTCTACCTTTAATTCATAGAGGTCTCTAGTCATTTCTTTATCAAATTCCGCAAGCTTTTCTTCCTTGCTCTCCTTCCTCCCATCATACCTATGGTCTTCAGTAACCATGGTGTTGTCTCTGTCTCCTCTCCTGGCAAACCTGCTATCACTCTGCATCCCTGAGTGTTCCAGCTTCATCCTTCTATAGTCTCCCTAACTATATATGGATTGTTGCCTACCTCCAAACAAGTCCTTACAAAGTCTTCAGTAACTCTGTCTTCTTTTTCCTTCTCGCTTCACCTGCAGTCTACAGATGAAATCCTGCTCTGATACCACTTGACACAGTATGAGTACGCGCACACCCCGCAGGGTCTCTGCACGCACCTCCTGCTCTCAGGATTGATCACAATTCACCTTCTGAGCCGAAGTGGCTCCTTTGATTCCTACCTGGAATCACTGTGAAAATATGACCCACAGGTCCTTTCGCTCACCCTCATGGCCTTCTGCACTTTACTGTGGTTATCCCCGACTCAGCATCGGGGTTCGTGGTTTCGAAATTTCCGCTGTCGAGAGTCACTTCCCTCTCGATTCCCCGATCACCGATTAGCTCCTCTCCACTATGCGCTAGCCCTCCTGGCTAAGCTTCCACCATATGACTGCCTCCTATATAACCGTGGCTATAACACCTATCGGGGTTTCGGGGTTTGCGATGTCGATGTGCATGCGTCCCCTGGATCCGCAATCCTCTGATTCCCGATGCACTTCATCCCTCCTGGCTAAGCCATGGCCAAAATGACCTCTATCCCGTGACCACAACCTTATCCCCGTCGGGGTTTCAGGGTTTGCGGTACCACAATACATACACCCACAAGATTCCCGACTCCTCGAATCCTGATTCTCCATCGTGCTGACAGCTGGCCTCCACTATGGCTCTATCCTCCTCCGCTGCTGTGCTGACAGCTAGCCCCCACTGATCAGGGTTTCGCGTTTCGCGGTTTCTAAATACACGAACCACTCATCTACGGGATCCCCGATATCCCGATGAACCAAACTCCAATGGATGCCTCCTCGTCGGGACTTTTCCCGATGACACCGATGGTTGCCACCCATCCCCTATCTGATGGACGGTCCTGATCTCCTCTGGGATTTCAAGACTTTCGAAGTCCCATTTCCTTCGACCTCAAGAACTCCAATTTCTCGATGGTCGATATGTCGATTCTCTCTTGATCTCTGCCACGTGTCTCCCTCCAACGGACGGTCCAGATCCAATCTCACGCTTTCGCGACTTCTAACGCTTTGGAATTCTTGCCTTCCCAACCTCCGATATGTCGATGGGCTCTCGATCTCGCCCACGTATCCCAACTGACGGACGGTTCATATTCTTTCGTTGATTCAGGATTTCTGATGTCCCAATTCTTATGACCTCGAGAATCTCGATTTCCTGAGTGCCAATATCACGATGGCTCCACTCCTTGTCGAGATTTCTCCTCCTATTCATGAGGACTTAACCACCTCACAACTTCCGTAGATCCAATGGTTAACAGGTATCTGCTCCAGATCTGACGGCTCTGATCCGTCTTCCTTCCCTGCGCTCCTCCAGATGCTTAACCTCTGTGCGATTTCTCTCGATCCAACGACTGACGCGATTTTTGTATGAGATCTGACGGTTGTCGGTCTCCTCCTTCTGTAGGCTCTTCCTGAGCTCCTCCTGGACGTGATAACCAATGATCCAGAATCTGTCAGTCTATCCAATAGCTGCTACTACTCCTACTGAGCTTCTGTGCGCCTTCTTTTCAGACTTGGAAGATTTTAAATCTTCCAAAGGCTTCAACCTTTGTTGCTCCTCTCTGGGAGCTCCACAACCTTGAGCCTCGCTGCGTGTATAAGAATGTTGTTCCTCCTGAGATTTTATCTTCGAATCCTCAAAGGATTCTTCAACTTCTGCACCACTGCAGAGTCTCTCGCATGTAAAGTGCTATCCCTTCTGAGCTTCAGCAAACACCTAGATCCCTTGAGGGATTTTGTTTTCCTTCCTTCTCCCAAAAATGGAGAATAAAATGCCTTCCTGGCTCTCTGCTCAAGCAACCTCTTGCTGATTCTTTCTGGGTGTTCAACAACCCAGTGAAGATCCTTCAATGGAATCTTCCTTCAGCTCACAGAACTCAAAGAGTTCTTTCCTCTTCTGTGCTTGCATGCACACTGACTCGATGCCCTCCTGGCAGAGTAGCTCTTCCATAGAACGTTCAACAGTTATGTCTCCTTTATATTGTGCCTCTATGCACCTTCTCAATTCCCACCTGGCAGAGCCTTCCAGAATCCTCAGTGATTTTGTTTCCTTCTTCAACTCTTAACAGAGTTCTTCCACAAATGCACCGCAGCGCATACGCTCAATGCCCACTTGGCAGAGCTCTACAGAACTCCTCAGAGATTTTGTCTTCTAAACTCACAGCAGAGTTCCTCCAAATTCACCTTGTGCCTATGCTCAATTCCCACTTGGCAGAGCCCTACAGAACTCCTCAGAGATTCTGTCTTCTTAACTCACAGTAGAGTTCCTCCAACTGCACCTTGTGCCTGTGCTCAATGCCCACTTGGCAGAGCCTTACAGAACTCCTAAGAGATTATGTCTGCAACTGTGTCTCTCATACACAGCCTTACCTCCAAGGTATTCAGCAACCTTGAGGTCTTCTTCCTCTGAGTTGTTGACTCCAGCTCATGTGCCTCAGCAAGTCTTTGTCTGACTCCGCAGAGTTCAGAAGTGAAACCTCTATGCACGACTCTTAGAACCCGCAGTGTTCTGTCACACCCTCCTAGTGTGAAGCCTCAAAGACATTCACCTTAAATCACACAAACTCCATGCAAATGCACTAACACACACATTCATAGCATATGAAAGAACACACACAGGCATCCATATAACACAGAATGACATGCAGGAAAAACTGCTCTGTTATATTAACAATGGAAAATGCATGTATCTTTACAATGGTGTTCACGAGATCTCTTTGGATCTTCTCTTCTCACTTCTCTCTCTCTTCACTCTTACCAAAATGAGACCTAATATCTCTTTTTCCTGAGGAGGTTCTTCTTTCTCCAGAATCATCCAGAAATTTCCAGGATTATCCCGAATAATTTACCATGTACAAGGAGGGTGTCCATATCCCATTTCCCTCCAATCTACCTACTCAAATAAATTACAATCAATGGTTGTCTAGTCCAGCATATGGATCTAGATCTCAGCTGATCTTGGCATTAAAGTCGATCTACCTAACGCCTACTCAAAGGCATGGCTTCCATGGCTCACCAACCTAAGCATTTAATTACATTCAATTTCAAATTTTGAATGAGGTTGCGCCTCCCTCTTTACCATTTGAATGCATGTGTGCTGACGTGGCTGGATGGTTGGCTGGCTGCGTGGAGAGATGCTCCTGCATCATACTCCTCAGCTGCAAAATCATGACCTCCTTCTCATGTGCTTCCCCTCTAAGCTGTTGGAAATCCTCCTGGATCCCAAATCAGTCCTTGGAGCTTCCCATATGCTCCATTCTGCTGCTGTCGCTGCTTCTGTGTTGCTGCTGCTGCTGCTTCGTTCCTGGCAAACCTGCTGTCACTCTGCATCCCTGAGTGTTCCAGCTTCATCCTTCTATAGTCTCCCTGACTGTCTATGGACTGTTGCCTACCTGCAAACAAGTCCTTACAGAGTCTTCAGTAACTCTGTCTTCTTTTTCCTTCTCGCTTCACCTGCAGTCTACAGATGAAATCCTTCTCTGATACCACTTGATGCAGTACGAGTACGCGCACACCCCGCAGGGTCTCTGCACGCACCTCCTGCTCTCAGGATCAATCACAATTCACCTTCTGAGCCGAAGTGGCTCCTTTGATTCCTGCCTGGAATCACTGTGAAAATCTGTTGCACAGGTCCTTTCGCTCACCCTCATGGCCTTCTACACTTTACCGTGGTTATCCCTGACTCAGCATCGGGGTTCGAGGTTTTGGACTTTCCGCTGTCGAGAGTCACTGCCCTCTCGATTCCTCGATCACGGATGAGCTCCTCTCCTCTATGCGCTAGCCCTCCTGGCTAAGCTTCCACCATATGACCGCCTCCTATATAACCGTGGCTATAACACCTATCGGGGTTTCAGGGTTTGCGATGTCGATGTGCATGCGTCCCCTGGATCCGTAATCCTCCAATTCCCGACGCGCTTCAGCCCTCCTGGCTAAGCCCTGGCCAATATGACCTCTATTCCGTGACCACAACCTTATCCCCGTCGGGGTTTCGGGGTTTTCGGTACCACAATACATACACCCACGGTATTCCCGACTCCTCGAATCCTGATTCTTCGTCGTGCTGACAGCTGGCCTCTACTACGGCTCTATCCTCCTCCGCTGCTGTGCTGACAGCTGGCCCCCACTGATCAGGGTTTCGCATTTTGTGGTTTCTAAATGCATGAACCACTCATCTACGGGATCCCCGATATCCCGATGAACCAAACTCCAATGGATGCCTCCTCGTCGGGACTTTTCCTAATGACACCGATGGTTGCCACGCATCCCATGTCTAATGGACGGTCCTAATCTCCTCCAAGATTTCGAGACTTTCGAAGTCTCATTTCCTTCGAACTCAGGAACTCCGATTTCCCGATGGCCGATATGCTGATTCTCTCCTGATCTTCGCCACGTGTCTCCCTCCAACAGACGGTCCAGATCCAATCTCGCGCTTTTGTGACTTCTAACGCTTTGGAAGTCTTGCCTTCCCAACCTCTGATATGCCAATGGGCTCTCGATCTCGCCCATGTGTCCCAACTGATGGACGGTTCAGATTCTTTCTCTGATTTGGGATTTCTGATGTCCTGATTCTTACGACCTCGAGAATCCTGATTTCCCGAGTGCTGATATCCCGATGGCTCCACTCCTTGTCGGGATTTCTCCTCCTATTCACGAGGACTTAACCACCTCGCAACTTCCGCAGATCCAACGGTTAACGGGTATCTGCTCCAGATCTGACGGCTCTGATCCATCTTCCTTCCTTGCGCTCCTCCAGATGCTTAACCTTTGTGCGCTTTCTCCCGATCCAACGGCTGACGGGATTTCTATACGAGATCCGACGGTTGTCGGTCTCCTCCTTCTGTAGACTCCTCCTGAGCTCCTCCTGGACGTGATAATCAATGATCCAGAATCTGTCGGTCTATCTGACTGCTGCTGCTACTCCTCCTGAGCTTCTGCGCGCCTTCTTTTCAGACTTGGAAGATTTTAAATCTTCCAAAGGCTTCAACCTTTGCTGCTCCTCTCTGCGAGCTCCACAACCTTGAGCCTCGCTGCGCGTATAAGAACGTTGTTCCTCCTGAGATTTTATCTTCGAATCCTCAAAGGATTCTTCAACTTCTGCGCCACTGCAGAGTCTCTCACACGTAAATTTCTATCCCTTCTGAGCTTCAGAAAACACCCATATCCCTTGAGGGATTTTGTTTTCCTTCCTTCTCCCACAAATGGAGAATAAAATGCCTTCATGGCTCTCTGCTCAAGCAACCTCTTGCTGAGTATTTCTAGGTGTTCAGTAACCCAGTGAAGATCCTTCAATGGAATCTTCCTTCAGCTCACAGAACTCAAAGAGTTCTTTCCTCTTTTGTGCTTGCATGCACACTGACTCGATGCCCTCCTGGTAGAGTATCTCTTCCACAGAACATTCAACAGTTTTGTCTCCTTTATATTGTGCCTCTATGCACCTGCTCAATGACCACCTGGCAGAGCCTTCCAGAATCCTCAGTGATTATGTTTCCTTCTTCAACTCTTAACAGAGTTCTTCCACAAATGCACCGCAGTGCATACGCTCAATGCCCACTTGGCAGAGCTCTACAGAACTCCTCAGATATTTTGTCTTCTGAACTCACAGCAGAGTTCCTCCAACTGCACCTTGTGCCTGTACTCAATGCCCACTTGGAAGAGCCTTACAGAACTCCTAAGAGATTCTGTCTGCAACTATGTCTCTCATACACAGCCTTACCTCTAAGGTATTCAGCAACCTTGAGGTCTTCTTCCTCTGAGTTGTTGACTTCATCTCCTGTGCCTCAGCACGTCTTTGTCTGACTCTGCAGAGTTCAGAAGTGCAACCTCTATGCACGGCTCTCAGAACCTGCAGTGTTCTGTCACACCCTCCTAGTGTGAAGCCTCAAAGACCTTCACCTGAAATCACACAAACTCCCTGCAAATGCACTAACACACACATTCACAGCATATGAAAGAACACACACAGGCATCCATATAACACAGAATGACATGCAGGAAAAAATGCTATGTTATATTAACAATGGAAAATGCATGTATCTTTACAATGGTGTTCCCGAGCTCTCTCTGGCTCTTCTCTTCTCACTTCTCTCTCTTTTCACTCTTACCAAAATGAGACCTAATATCTTTTTTTCTTGAGGAGGTTCTTCTTTCTCTAGAATCATCCAGAAATTTCCAGGATTATCCCGAATAATTTACCATGTACAAGGAGGGTGTCCATATCCCATTTCCCTCCAATCTACCTACTCAAATAAATTACAATCAATGGTTGTCTAGTCCAGCGTATGGATCTAGATCTCAGCCGATCTTGGCATTAAAGCCGATCTACCTAACGCATGCTCAAAGGCATGGCTTCCATGGCTCACCAGCCTAAGCATTTAATTACATTCAATTTCAAATTTTGAATGAGGCTGTGCCTCCGTCTTTAGCATTTGAATGCATGTGCGCTGACGTGGCTGGTTGGCTGGCTGGCTACGTGGAGAGATGCTCCTGCATCATTGATCCTGCTATTTTGTGGAATTGGTAAGGAAATTTCTTCATTTTGTTGTTTTTTTCCTTATAGTTTCATTGATATTCTTATTTAAAACCCTTGGAGGAGTATAAGAGCTTACACCCTCCAGCAAGGTCCATTTTATTTGCAAATTGACAATTCATTTTTACAAGGTTTCTAGGAGGAGTAAAAGGGATTACACCCTCCTAGCCTTACCTCTGTCGGTTTTGCATGATCTAGAGAGTAGAAGGGACTACACCCCTAGAGATATTGTGGAGCCAACCTTTAAAACCAAGACTCCATCTACCCAATAAATTCAAAGAACTAATTTGATAATTTCAATGGAGAAATGAATTCTTGCATTGAGATGCGTGATTTTACGAGATATTCAAATTGTTTGAAGTGGAATCAAATTTACTTTCTTTAAGATTGCTTGAGACACTAGGGCATCTAGCTTGGCCAAGTACATCTCTATTCTATTATAACTTTAAGCTACAGCCATTAAGGATGTAGAAAAATACTCTTAAACTCTTACTTTACTCACTAATCTACCATTGGAATTTGCTTGCAAGTTGTTATTGATAATTCACTTGATATTGGATAATTGTTGGCCAAGTTGTTTGCTGATTTCTTGGGGTAGATTTCGTTGTTATGGAAAATATTTTTCTACAGCCATAAGGATTTCATAATATCTATCCAATAACATTACGTAACATTCTTAATTTATCATTGAAGTCCTGCTTTATCTTACTTGAGTTATACTAGTCATTTCTAGGTTAATCTCTTGCACCTTTACTTGACTTTAAGTGGCATATCTAGCACCTTTTACTATCACTTAATTGCTGATTTATATCAATTTTTACTAATGCTATATAGGACAACAAGATTCACTTTATTTTCCATTTGAATATTGGGCTTGTATACTTCTCTTTTCTCTTGTCTCAGGTAGGTACAACTCTATTCTATAGGTACTCAAGTGACTAGTAACCATTTACTATCACCAAGACTCATTTCCAAGCCATTTTCCACTTATTACTTGACCTATAGGGGCATCACATTCCATTTCTCCACTTTCCATCTCATTTCCCCCTAGGGTCACTCAGGATTCCCCCTTGTGTAGGATTTCTCCTCCACTAAATTAAGGGGAGTACCTATCTAAGGTCAAAGTGGGTAGGCATTGCCATAGTTCTCACCATATTGTGGATTGGGTCAGGTTTTCCCAACCTACAATTTGTGCGATAACATTTTGGAATCGTTTACGGGGAGGATTTTGAATCCTCTTTCATGCCCTAACGATATCTTGGAAAGCTTTGATCCCAAATACTTTTACCCCTTTCTTTCTCGACGAATCCACTTGAGGGAAGTTCCCTTTCGATTTCCTTCCTTGATGAGCTAAGGATCATCTGACGACTCCACGATCCCATAATCATTGTTCCTGAAATACCCTTCTCCCCTGGAATATTCAAACCTTCCAAAATTTACCAAAGAAGGCCTCCTATCCATTATCCTATTGTCAAACAACGTTTTCATAGAAATCTGCCACTTAAACCATGTTTATGTTTTGGTATTTAAAGGAGGTATTAACCTCCAAGTGTAACCTTTTTTCTTAGATTTGAATATTTCAGAAGTAAGAGAAACATTAAAAAAATGTGTGAAAACCCTAGAAGAGAAGTCAACCTAAGGAGAATAATAATAAAGTATTCAAAGGCTCCAGAAAGAGAATTCGGACCCACTTGGAAAAGTCATTTGGACATGCTAATATAAATAAGGAGGGCCTAGCTCATTTGGACACACTCACTCACTCAGAAAACAATGCGAACGTCTAAGGAGGAACTGTGGCAGCAACTAGGGCGCAAGTCTAAGGAGAAGAAATGGAAGCTAGAGCACAAGTCTTTATGGTATCTTCTTCTTGTGCACTTCCCTTGGTAAAGGTATGCTTTGTTGGTATTGTGTTGTTGTTGAAGCAGTAGTGTTTCTGGTTAGAGTTTATCTATTGGTTCTAGTGTGGACTTTCCATAATCATTCTATCCCAGAAAAGGTTATTGTGCTCGGGGTTGGAATATGTGGATGCCTATGGTTGGGTGACAATGATGTGACATTGTCTATGGTTAAATGATCATATAAAAATTTTAACATGGTTTCAGAGCTGGTTTCCTTCGTAACAGTCTAACTGCTGGAAGGAAGATCCTCAATTTCCCCCATTTTCAAGCTTGTTGAGCACTTACTGAACCCACTAAGAAGGTCGCATGAGGAGGGCGCATATTTTCCCCAGATCAGATCTAAAATCTTATGAATTTGAAGAGCCAGTGGGAGATGAGGCAACACTAGTAGCAACACCAATTGCAACACTAGTTGCAGTGCCAGTTGCAGCACTAGTTGCAGTGCTAGTTGCAGCACCAGTTGCAGCACCAATTACAGTTCTAGTTGTAGTGCTAGTTGCAGCGCCAATTGCAGTACCAATTTTACTTCCTATGGTCTAGTGAAATTTATTGTAGCTCGTTGAGAAACTTATTGAAGGATGTTGAGATTATTATTTCCCTAGATCAACTCACTAGACATTCTTTTGACAGTTCCAACTAGGGTTTTTTGTTTTCCAACGGAAACAAACCCTAACCAAAATTTGTTGGGAACTTTTAGTGATGTGTTGGGCCTAATTCTTGGTTGTCCTAGTGCACCCTAGCCTAACGTACCTTCCGGTTCCCTATGAGATAAAAACCGTCAAGATTGAATTTTTGAGTAAGACAGGTTGAAGTCAAACCTTTGGTCAAAATTAAAGTTATAATATGAATTTAGTCAAAATATTATATTGATTAAGGTTGAGTTTTTACATTTTATTTAAACTATATTCCCTAACTCAAATTTATTTCAAGAAATCATATTGCCTTAGCACAAGGGACAGGTTGGAGAGAATACTTGTCATCTTTAGTGAAGGATACTCGAAAGAAAAGAAACAACACACATCCTTGGAGATAAGACTCCGGGTTTAAGGTTTGATTGATTAAATTGATACGTTTCTAATTTACACATATCAAGTTTGATAATTTCTACATTACAAGTAAACATTGTAGTTGTGACAACAATCTTTGAAAGGATTTATTACTGCTATATACAATGAATACTTAGTAGCATGTGAGTACTATTGATATAAATGCTTATTGTACTTGTTTGCAAGATGAACTAACATCTCCTCTAGGAGATATTTCTTGTTTTTCTTCTTGGTAGGTCACCTTGGTAATGCTATGATGATTACCATGGAATTGTCTTATAGATATGTTCTTATGAAAATGATATTATATTGGAAATACTTTTTCTATTATTGTTCTTATTTATTGTTCCGGGCAGGTTACCATGGAGGAATGATTGGTCACAACACTAGAAGAGTATTGTTCCTATTTATTATTATTTCATTTTTATTTTAGCTCTTGTTCCAGGAAGATCACAAGTGATAGCTCTAAGAAGGATATACTGTGACGATTGTTCTCATTATTGTTTTTATTATTATTATAAGAGTATTATTCTTGTCTATTGTTTTCCCTTGTTTTTGGTCTTGTTTCAGGAGGTCACAGGTGATAAATTTGAGGGGAGATATACTGACAGTTGCAGGAGGAAACATTTTACATTGTCTCTAGTTTGAGACATGGAGCAGAATATCCAAATAAATTTTTTTATACACAACCATATACATCCATGCACCGAATAAAAAGAGGATGAAGTTAAAATATTTTGGAAAGAAGGATACTTGTGCGAGATACAAAGTATCTCATATGGAGATTGATTATAAGGAGAATAAGGCTCCAAAGATGACTGAACAAATCCCTCAAGTTCAGTTGATCACTCCTCGGATCATTGAGAAGAGTTAGTAGAGTTAGAAGGGCCTACCCATAATTGTTGTAGTAACCAGGAAGAGACCAACATGGTACCATGATACTTTGTAGGATACAAAAGGGATGCAAATATGTGGCATCGATAAGCCATATCATGAGGAGGAGAAGATGGCTCCACCAGTGGTGAGTTAGGATGCCCTCCCAAGTACCAGCTCAGAAGGAGCTAGAGTTCATAGGGAGTCAACCATCATGATATAGTATGGAGGAGCAACCTCCCCTCGATTGTTCATAGAAGATTAGACTTCAGAGGAGATCATCATATATAGAGGGCGAATATGGATCCAAATATTATATAGACTCAGAGGGAGTCAAGATTTAGAGGGATCATGGAGACTCAGAGTGATCTTGATCTCAGAGAGAGTCAATTTATTAGAGACTTTCATTTAGAAATCATTCCTCCTCAGATTCATATGCAAGAGAGAGATGTATTCCAAGACTGACAGACATATTCCATGGGTTGAGAAGGCTAGATCGTAGCTTCATATACTTCTAGGAGATGTGATATATCCTTGGAGGATTCCCTTGTTTTAGTATACTTTGCTACAATGACAGAAGAGGAATCCATTCAGAAGGACTGGGATATGAATCTTTTCCTTGGTTCCGATACCAGAAGGGAAGTTAGTGGTGACTTCCAAGTTGATCTACAAGATCAAGCATGTTGTAGATAATAGTATAGAGATGTACAAAGATTGGTTTTTGGCTAGAATATTCTCTCGAAAAGAGGGAGAATATTATGATGAGACACTTTCTCCAGTAGCCAAAAGAAGTGTACATAGAGCTACCACAAGATACATGAGAATGAGTCTCATATTTGAAGATTGAAGAAGTCTTTGTACGGGCCTAAGGAGGAACCCATGGCATGATATGCCAGATCTGATACTTTCCTGATGAGCTTGGGATTTCCAATCTTTACTACAAGGTTGTGATTTGTGGACTAGTGATATTACTATTATATATGGATGACCTGTCTCTAACAGGGAACGAGAAGCTCATTGCTAAGTGCAAGAGAAATATTGCATCAAATTTCAATATGAAAGACCTGGGTATGATGCAGTATTTCTTGGGTCTAGAGGTGTGGAATGAACCAGATGAGATTTTCCTTAGCCAAGGAAAATATACAGTTGAGATATTGTAGAGATTCATAATGATGGATGGTAAAGCCATGATGACGAATACTTATTTAGAGATAGTGGATGTCACCATGTATAGGAAGATGATTGGTTCGTTGATGTATTTGACAAACACTAGGCCAAATATATGCCTTACGATGAACACAATTAGTCAGTATATGGTTGAACCTAGAAGTGTTCACTTGATTGTGGAAAAACACGTGTTGAGGTACCTAAAAGGAAAAATTGACTATGGACTCCGATATGTTTTGGATTGTGAGATAATCCTATAAGGGTATACTAATTCAGATTGGGTTGGTAATGTTGTAGAATGAAAGAGTACATCTGGATGTTGCTTCAGTTTGGGATCAACTATGATCTCATGGTTTAGTAAGAAGTAGACTAGTGTGGCGCTCAATACGGCTGAGGAAAAGTATATAACAACATGTTCAACTAGCAACAAAGAAGTGTGGCTTCAAAATCTACTTGCAAGATTGTTTGATCTCCAGTTAGAGGTGACTTGTATCTAGTGCGACAACCATAGTTGTGTGAGTTTTTCAGAGAAACCAGTGTTTCATGACAAGTCCAAGAATATCGAGATCATGTACCATTATATCGGAGATATGGTGTAGAAGGGAGGAGTGAAGCTCCAATATGTTGCTACAGATGAGAAGAGATTATTAGTTTGAGTACTTAAGGGACAAGCTTGGTGTGCTATAGAAGAAATTCCCTCATAAAAGGGAGTGATAAGTCACTTATGCAGTTCTTGGGGCAGTCTCTTGTAGAGTGTGGAAGAAACATGTGGTCATTTAAAGGAACGTTATGTTAAGAACCAAATATCAATATAGTATAGAAAATCCTCAGAAAAAGTACTCAACGCCTTGAAAAAGAGATAATTTCAGATAATAAGCCTCTTCGAGGGGGAAACCTCCTTTTACCCCACCTAAATGTTCAAGTACAAGATGATTCAAAATGAAAATGTATCCTTGGTATATATAGGAAACTAGGAGGTATAATTACAACTAATGGCTTAAAGCTGACATAGATAAAATAACATTACTAATATAATATGCCCCAATTAAGGGGTAATGAGCCAATATTAGGGCTTAACATGCCCCCTCCCCTTGAGACAAGTGTTGTTTGCAATGCTTGAGTAACTCTGGATGCTTCTGTATAAAAGACTCATCTTCCCAAGTGGAATCTTCAGCCGATAGTTTCCTCCATTTAATGAAATACTCTGAAATGGATCTATTCCTCGGCTGGCGAATTCTTGTGTCAGTGATGGCTTCAGGCTCCAATATGATTTTTCCTTCCTCGTCAAGTTCTGGAAATACAGTTTGAACTGGGATCTTGTCGCCTA
>SNQJ01S0083537.1:15501-25660 GCA_010110895.2 Picea sitchensis | reverse complement strand
GTTCTTCGCAATTACATTATTTCAACAAATACAACTTTCCTCAATGGAGCAATTGAATAATAAGTATATATTGAACAACCTCAAGGGCTTGAGGTACATTCCAGAGACACTCACGTTTGCAGATTAAAGAAATCTCTATATGGACTCAAGCAAGCTCCAAGGGCTTGGTATGCCAGAATGGACAACTATCTAACAAGACTTGGTTTCTCCAAGAGTCATGCAGATCCAAACCTTTATTATAAAGTTGTGGACAATGCAACTGTAATTCTACTACTATATGTTGACGATCTATTCATAACAGGTGAAGAGTCTCTCATCATTCAGTGCAAGAAGAAACTAGCTTCTGAATTTGATATGAAAGATCTAGGTCTTGTGCATTATTACTTTGGACTAGAAGTATGGCAGAAGCATGGTGAAGTATTGCTTGGACAAGGAAAGTATGCAATAAAGATCCTTCAGAAGTTTGGAATGATGGACTGTAATTCCATAGACACTCTTATGAATGCGGATATAAGAAAAGTAAAAGATCTAGATTCTGATCCAGTAGATCCATCTCTATATCGACAACTAATTGGTTCATTGATGTATTTGGTAAATAATTGACTAGACATTTGATTTGCCATGAATACACTAAGCCATTTCCAGGTGGAACCAAGACATGAGCACTCGATAGCTGGAAATCATGTATTAATATATATTCGTGGGACAATAAACTATGGCTTGAGATATACCGCATCCAGTGATATTCAACTTCATGGATTCACAGACTCAGATTGGGCAGGAAGTGCAGAAGACAGAAAGAGCACTTCAGGTATGTGTTTAAGCTTGGGCTCCGCTATGATATCTTGCAGTATAAGGAAACATAAGTTTGTCCCATTCAACACAACAAAAGCAAAGTATATCGCAACATGTGAAGCATGCACATAAGCAGTATGTCTAATGAAGTTAATCTCCGATTTATTTGATCAGATTCCAGAATCGACCATAATACATTGTGATAATTAGAGTTGTATAAGATTATCAGAACATCCTGTGTTTCATGAAAGGTAGAAACACATTGAGATCAAATACTACTTTATTCAAGATAAAGTTTAGGAAGGAGAGGTAAAGCTCGAATATATCCCCACAGATAAGCAGTCAACCGACATCCTGACAAAACCTCTATCCAGAATAAAGTTTGCATATTTCCAAGAGAAGATGGGGATCGTGGAAATAACTACCTTAGCTGAAGGGGAAGAAATGACTCTCCAGGTTGGGAGGGAGCACTGGAAATATTATTGAAGACATTTATTTTCGAGATTGAAAAATAGCCCAGTTAGGCAGATTCTTTCCTGTTCGGAAAGTGGATTGAGATTTCTGAAGGACAACGATTTCCCATTGCGGTTAAGATGGGAAATGGTCCAGATTGCTGATGTATCATAGACAATGACTTTCCATTGTAGTTAATATGGGGAGTGGTCTAGGGCAGTCTCTCTTCTTGAGGGTTACTCAATAAGACTGGCCCGCCTCGCCGGAGAACGATTTCTCAGTGTGGTTAACACGAGGAATGGTCTGTTTTGGAGGTTGATACAGGACAATATTTTCCTCTTGTGGTTAACAGAGGAAATGGTCTGGACAATTATTCCTTAGGGTGTATTTATTCTCTCCAAGTTTCACTTTGTTTAGTGCCGAAGGAATGACCCAGGGTGTGGAATGGTCCAGGCTCAGCAATCATGGACATGCATTCCTTAGGGCATATTCATTCTCTCCAGGTTACACTTTGTTTAGTGTCGGAATAATGGCGCAGGGTGAGGAATGGTCCAAGTTCAGAAATTAGAAGCAATCATTCTTCCTTCTTTGAGAAGACTCATCGTTGATGTTCTACACTGAGGGCATATATTCTTTCAGAGCTCACAAATGTGAGTGAAATATTGGCCTAGATGATTCAATTTATCTTTAACAATATTTTTTGTGCAGGTTGCTAACAGATGATTATTATGGAGACTGCCTGTCTCCAGACAATAGAGATATGCTACTGTGGTGGATATGTTCCATTGTTTGTGACTATGTGTCACGGTTTGAGTAGTTGTGTACTACCATGGATAGACACAGTTGTGTTCTATCAATTGATTTTGTACCATTTGTCATGGAGATTATCCAGTTGAATAATAATGACGATGCTTGTGATACTACCAGTTGAATGGTATCTTTTGTGCTCAAGACCATACCTCTCTAGCTAGGATGGAGTGTTGATATTATGGTAGCTTCGGGAGGTATGAACCTCTATTGTGACCTTTGAAAAGATTAGAATGTCTCGGAAAGAAGCAGAGAAATGAAGGAAACCCTAGACAAGATGTCGACTGAAGAAATATAATTAATATGAATTAATTAGTACCCAGAAGGAGAAGTCGGCCCAAGCAAGCCTGCTAGAATTACTATAAATACAGGGTGCCAGTCTCTCATTATTCAAATTCTCAGAATTGCAGAAGTCACTTGTGCACACTGCAGTCTGGCAGTTTTGTGCACAAGTTCTGGGGAAGGTGTTGCGCCAGTTTCTGGGTTGGAATATATGATCAACTGTGGTTACTTTCTTGCTTGGTGCATTAGCCTTGCTTGGCTATTGATAGCTACTAGGATTCTTCTCTTTGTCAAGGTCAAGGTGCTCGGAGGGTGGATTTGGAATATGGTTGGGTGACAAGGGTATTGTCAATGGTAAAATGAGCACAATCCTTCATATTCTAACACCCATCACATGGGCTCTCTCATATATCACCTCAACTCAGTCCAGAGGAGAACGACCTGGAGAATGTCTCAAGAAGCTGCAATCAACAACATAAGGAAGGTTCAAATCTAGGAAATAAGGATTTGAGTAAGGTTAAATGTTTCAAGTGTCACTAGATGGGACATTCCACCAACCAATGTTTGAAGAAGAAAAATTGGGTAAGGCCAAGCGATAGAGATAGGTTGCAGGGAGTGTAGGTATTATAGTAGGATTGGATGATGGATCATCCCAATGTGAGATTGCCTTGTCGATGGTCTCTTGTTTATCTTCTAACACTATGTCAAGTGTTGGATGGTATGTGGATAGTAGGGCATTGAGACATATGACATATGGTAAGACACTCTTTAACAAGTTTCAAGAGCAAGAGGCATGAATGCGTGCGGAGTTGCATGATGATGCTACTTATATTATGAGAGAATAGGGCTCCATTTCCTTTTAAATGCCATCAAGTGATATTTTTGAGTTGAATGAGAGTTCTATTTATTATTGGCTCAAAGAAAAATATTCTTTTAGTTTCTTGTATTGCAAATTTTCAATGTAGAGTTGCATTTGAAGGGAAACAATGCACTATTAATGATTGTAGTCTAGTAAGTCTGACTATTTTGGTTACATGTGTGTGTGAGGGTGGCCTTGTTGATGTTTTGGTAGCTGCGGGAGGTACTTTCCCTCCTAGATGACCTTTCTTAGACAAGAAAAATATCTTGGAAGCAAGAGAACCATTGAACAGATGTGGAAATGCCCTAGAAGAGAAGTCGGCCCAAAAGAATAAAGAACAATGAAGTGACACCTTTCCAGAAGAAAAGTCGACCCAGTAAAGAGGACAAGAAGACTATAAATAGGAGGTGCCTTAGCTCATTTGGACACACTCATTCACACTCTCTCATCCACTCAGAAGGAAGGCACAAGTTTGAGGAAGGTGATGCAACCGCTGCAGTGGCAGAGGTTATTCTTGTTCATTATTTATGGCATATGTCTCTCTTGTGCGCTACACTTGGTAAAGGTGCGTTACCACTATATAGTGCTACTGCTGCAACTGGGGTGGTATTTCTGGTTGTACTTTGAGCTAGCCTTTGTGCTAGGGTTTATCCGTTGGTTCATGATTAGACTTTCTTAGTGAACACAATCTATCTAAGAAAGGTTGTTGGGTTTTTCCCCCATTTGGTGTTTTCCTAGGATAAATCTCGTGTTCTTTTGTCTCTTGTTTTTGCTGCTATTTCTCAGTACATGATATATAAATTAATGTTAAAGAAGTAAAAGAACATTGGTAACTCTATTGCTCTGTAAATAAAGAAAATCTAACATGGTATCAGAGCTGGTTACCTTTAGAACAATTTGACCACTAGAAGGAAGATCTTGCCACAATACCTTGCCACTGCATCACACTCTCTTTGTCAAGCTCGTTGAGCACTATCCCAAGGTCATTTGGGATAATTCTTAACTCCTGCAACCTTCAGTTTACAGTTTTGTTAAATTCAAAAATTTGAAATTTCTCAGATTTAGGGTTTCTACCGGAGAAAATGTCAACCGATATGAGAGTTGAGGATAGATTGGATGGAGCAGATAACTTAATATCCTGGAAGCACAAAGTACTTCTCATTCTAGAGGAAAATGAGTTATTGGATCATGTCAAGCATGTGCTTCTAGAACCAAAAGAAGAAGACGCTAACGAAAAGTTCAGGAAGAATGAGATCAAGGCCAAGAGGATCTTGACAGACTCAATAAAAGACCATATGATACCTAATGTATCAGAACTGAAGACACCAAAGGAAATGTTTGATGACCTAACCAGACTTTATGAAAGTAAGAATACCAGCTGAAAGCTTACTCTAAGGCATCAACTCAGAAATGCGACAATGAACAAGTTGGAAACAATAACCAATTATTTCATGAGGATCTCACAGATCAAATACCAATTAGCAACCATTGGAGATCCAATAGATGACACTAAACTTGTGAGCACTACACTCAATGGATTTCCTTCCTCTTGGGGTCCATTTGTTCAAGGGAATTGTACCAGAAGCAAATTTCCCAAGTTTAACAAGTTATGGGCAGATTGTACCCAAGAGGAATCCAGATTGATATCCAAGCCACATAAGACAAATGATGATGAAAATCAAGCCCTTGCCGCTCAAGTGAAGAAAAGGAAATAAAGGAAATAAGGTAGTCCGAAGAAATCTAAGAGACCATGTTATAAGAAGGATGCGTCAAATATCAGATGCTACAACTCCAAGGAGATGGGACATTATGCCACACAATGTCCTCTTAAACATGAAAAGGGAAATAAGAAGCACCATGCACATGCAACAGATGTTGAAGAGAAGAAGTCAAAGGATGAAGAGTATGTCTTTTAGCAGGTGGTGCTTCCAAGAACGACCGAGGAAACTATAGAAGACAACTCAAGTGGGACAACAACACTAAACTCTAGGTTTTCATATCAGGTTTGACATTTTATACTGCTGCAGTTTAAGTAAGTGTTGTAACTAGAATAATAGTCATTATAATTCTATTATTGCTATTGCTATTGCTAGTTTAGTAACACTTGATTATTGTTGGTACGACTACCATTAAGTAAATTCTCATATTAATAATGCACTTATTTACAAGATAAATTGATCTCCTCTTAAGAGATGTTCTTGGTTGTTGACCTTGTTTCAAACAAGTTATCTTGTAAATTCCATGGAGGTTACCATGGAGATGTTGTTATTCTTGTTTCTTGTTCCGGGCAGGTCACAGGTAATAACTATGAGAGGGAGCTATAATGACAGTTGTAGGTGGAAACAATTTAGATGGTCTCTAGCTGAGAGATGGATCAGACTATCCAAATATAGAGTTGTGCACACCCATGTAATGAAAGAGAAGAGGATGGAGTTAGAACCTTCTGGCAAGAATGGTACTTTTGTAGATACAAAGTATCGCATACGGAGATCGATTGTAAGGAACATAAGGATCTGAAGATGACCATACATATCCCTCTAGTTCAATTGATCACTCTTCAGATCGTCAGGGAGAGTCAATAGAGCCAGAAGGGCCTACCCATAATTGTTACAGTGACCAGGAAGAGACCAACATGGTCCCATGATAATTTGTAGAATGCAACAGAGATACATATATATGGCATTGATGAGCCATATCATGAGGAGGAGCATATGGCTCCATCAGTGGTGAGGTAGGTGACCCCACCAAGTACCAGCTCAGAAGGAGATAAAGTTCAAAGGGAGCCAACCCTCAGGATCCAGTAAGGAGGGGGAGCCTCCCCAGGACAGTTCATAGGAGATAAGACTTTAGATGATGTCAACACATGCAGAGGGAGAAGATGACTATGGAGATTATAAAGAGTCAGAGGGATTCAAGCTTCAGAGGGAGCATGCAGACTCAGAGTGAGCCTGATCTCAGAGAGAGTCAATGGCTTAGAGAATTTTATTCAGAAAATATTCCTCCTCAGATTCATAGACGTCTTCCAGGATTGATAGACATGAGGCTCTATCGAAGCTTCAGAGACTTCAAGGAGATATGAGACCTCTTGGGAGGATTCCCTTGTTTCAGTGACAGAGGATGAATCCATTCAGAAGGACCGGGATATGGATTTTTTCTTGGTTTTGAGACCAGAAGGGAAGTCAGAGGTGACTTCCAAGTTGATATACAAGATCAAGCATGTTGCAAATGGCATCATAGAAGTGTACAAATTTTGATTTGTGGCCCAAGGATTCTCCCAGCAAAAGGGAGAATATTATGACGAGACACTTGCTTCAGTAGCTAGAAGAAGTGTACATAGAGCAACCACAAGATACATGAGGAGTCTCGTGTCTATATATTAAAGAAGGCCTTGTACAGGCCTAAGCAGGCACCTAGGGCATGATATGCCAAGATCATATAGTTACTTGATGAGCTTTGGAATGGTTTCCCATTGATACTATATGTGGATGACTTGTTTTTTATAGGGGATGAGTAGTTCACAGATGGGTACAAGAGGGAGCTCATTTCAGAGTTTGAAATGAAGGATCTGTATTTGATGGGATTAGATGTGTGGAAGAGGCAAGATGATATTTTCCTTAGCCAAGGAAAATATATATAGTTGAAATCCTGTAGAGATTCAGGATGATGAACTGCAAGTCCATAACCACACCTATGGTTACGAATTTGAAGCTCTTGAGTGATTCATCTTCATATTTGGTTGATCTCACGATGTACATACAATTGATCACATCATTAATGTACCTGGTTAATACCAGGGTAGACACATGCTTTGCAGTAAACAATTTGAGTTAGTACATGGTTGAGACTAGACATGTACATTAGATAGCAACAAAGCATGTGTTGAGGTATCTGCATGGTACGGTTGGATATGGACATATATATGTATTGGGTGGGGATGTGAAGCTATAGGGATATATAAAATATGACTGGACAGGGAGTGCAGTGGACCAAAAGAGCACATCCGGATGCTACTTCAGTTTGGGATCAAGTATGATCTCATGGTTGAGCAGGAAACAGACATCAGTGACACTCAATACAACAAAGAAAGAGTATATCACATCTAGTGTGGCAAGCCGTGAAGCAGTGTGGCTTCAGAAGTTTCTTGCAGGAATATTTGATTTAGAGTTAGAGCCAACTTTGATACATTGTGACAATGAAAGTTGTGTGAGGCTTTCAGAGAACCCTGTCTTTCATGACAAGCCAAAGCACATAGAGATCAAATATTATTACATCCGAGACATGGTGTAGAGAGAAACTACAAAGTTCCAGTACATATCCATGAATGAGAAGATAACAAACATTCTCACCAAGACTTTGTCTAGAGTAAAGTATGATTACTTCAGAGACACACTTGGTGTGATGCAGAATGCCCACCCTCGTTGAGAGGGAGGTGTGTTGTTTCTCCTCCTATCGACTAACCCCCCTGGCCAAGGGTTCCCTAGATCAGTCATGCGAGGTGACTGAGGGGGTAATGCACTGCCAGACCTGATGAGAGAAGAAACATCACACACATAGTTGCGAGGACTATGGGAGTAGCTCTGTTCTACTGGATGAGACTATGACTATGGCTGATGGCATGGTAGTCTATGTGTGCTATTAGCTGATTTATACATAGTTATAGAGACCATCGACTATGACTATGGCTGATGGCATGGTAGTAGCTGTGTGCTACTAGCTGGTTACTGCATAGTCATAGGGATTACAGACTATGAATATGGCTGATGGCATGGTAGTAGCTATGTGATACTAGTTGATTGCTGCATAATTAGAGAGATTGTTGGACTGCATGATGGTAGCTTGTGTAGCTTCCAGTTGATTGCAGGATAGATACCTTGTGTCTCTGGACAATAGTTGTGTGCTACTATGGTGGATGTGTTCCACTGGCAATGATTGTGTATCACTGGACAGTGGTTGTGTACTACTACGGTGGATGTGTTCCACTGGTAGTGGTTGTGTACCACTGGGCAATAGTTATGTACTACTATGTCTTGGCAACAGATTGGATGGCATTGTAGTAGCTTTGTGCTACTAGCTGATTTCCATGGAGACTACCTGACCACTTGGAACTAGCTGTGTGCTACTATCTGATTCAACATATTCAGGAGGACTATGGCAGTAGTTGTGTACTACTGGACTACGACAATAGTTATGTACTACTACACATTATGGGTAGTTGTGTGCTACTGGATGATTGCAACATAGCCTTGGGGATCGTGACAAACAATTTGAGCTTCTGATGGTGTTAGTCCCTAAAGTTTTCCTTGACTGCTAAGGGAAAGATAGGGCACCTCAGTTATTGCAATGGTTTTATGTTTGTAGGTTTATTTTGGATTTTGGATTGGTTTATAGGTAAAGTAGTAAATGAAATAGGCAATTTCAATTTCTGATTACAAAAAAAAGTTTCAATCACGCTTACTTAGTCAATGGTATTCAATCTGATGAGTTAGATAAGGAAGTTTAACATGAAAGGAAAGAAAATTGCAAGTTCCCAATTTGTTAACTCACAAAAGAAATTCTTGATCCTAAATATTATTCAGAAACAAAAATGAAGTACTTAAACACAAACCCTGTAATGAGCAAGCAACCAACAAAATATTTACTAGCTTTCAAACATAAACAAGATATATCAAAATGATTTGCAAAGATACACATGCATTTAAGTAAGACAAGAAAGAATAAAATACAAGAATAGAAAGTCTAATCATCAGATATCCTTTTCCATTAAGTGTAAAATTGTTAAGAACCAAATATCAATATAGCATAGAAAAACCTCAGAATAAGTACTCAACTCCTTGAAAAAGAGAGAAACTCAGATAATAAGCCTCTTCGAGGGGGAAACCTCTTTATGCCCACATAAAAGTACAATTACAAGATGATTTAAAATGAAAATGTCTCCTTGGTATATATAGGAGACTAGGATGTATAATTACAACTAATGGACTAAAGCTGACATAAATAAAATACCATTACTAATATAATATGCCCTAATTAAGGGGTAATGAGCCACTATTTATTTCTTAACATGCCCCTCCCCTTGAGATAAGTGTTGTCCGCAACGGTTGAGTAACTCTGGATGCTTATGTACAAAAGACTCATCTTCCCAAGTGGAATCTTCAGCCGATAGTTTTCTCCATTTAATGAGATACTCTGAAATGGATCTATTCCTCAGCTGGAGAATTCTTGTGTTAGTGATGGCTTTAGGATCCAATATGATTTTTCCTTCCTCATCAAGTTCTGGAAATATAGTTTGAACTGGGATCTTGTCATCTATAACTTTCTTTAAGCATGAAACATGGAAAACTAGGTGTACTCGTGAAGATGCAGACAACTCCAATTTGTATGCCATAGTACCAATCTTTTGCAACACCTTATAAGGGACATAGTACTTTGGTGATAATTTATTATCCTTCTTGGCTTGCTTGAGGGACATCTGTTTGTATGGTTCTAGTCTTAAAAACACCCAATCCCCTACTTCAAAACTTCATCGCTACGATGCTGATCTGCTTGTTGTTTCATACGATTTTGTGCCATGGTCAGGTTGTCCTTTAATATTTGGAGAACTTATTGTTGATGCTCAATGTGATCTTGCATTGCTTGAACCTTAGATTTTTCTTTTAGAGAAGAAGTGGTGGAAGGAGGGTGGTATCCATAGAGTGCCATAAATGGTGTCATTTTTGTTGCAGTACGAAAGGAAGTGTTATACCACCATTCTGCCAAGGGTAACCATTTGAACCATTGTGTTTGTTTATCAGAGATGAAGAAACGAAGGTATCCTTCCAGGCATTTGTTCACTATCTCGGTTTTTCCATCAGATTGAGGATGATAGGATGAGCTATGAGCCAATTGAGTACCCAAACAAGAAAATAATTCTGTCCAAAAATGTCCAGTGAAGATGGGATCTCTGTCACTTACAATAATCTTTGG
>SNQJ01S0083537.1:0-14060 GCA_010110895.2 Picea sitchensis | reverse complement strand
TGCATTCTCCAATGATTTGGGTTCCCAAAGGAGAACCTCATGTTGAATGTTATCTCTTAAAGTTCCTATGAATACATCAATCAAGTGCTCATCTGGAATATCTGTTACCTTTATATTCAATCTTTGGGAGTTCTCAATGTGCTCTGTAACTGAACCCTTTTGCTTGAGATTTATCAATTGGCTAAAGAAGGTATTACTCCTTGTATCCTCATAGTGTGCTATCCTTTCTTCCGTGAAAATTTTCCAAGTGACGAGTGATTTACGAGAAGAAAGACATCTATACCATACAAATTGATTGGGTTCTAAATATAAAGAGGCAATTCGTACCTTTTGTGTATGTGGAACATTATGTAGATCAAATAATTGCTCTATCTGAAGTATCCATGTGATAGGGTCTTTGCCATCAAACTTCCGCATATCGATCTTAGGAATGTGGTTGGTCTTCAACCCAAAGTTAGAGTTTCTCCATTCTTGATTCACCTTCCTTGTGTCCTCATCATGAATTTCATGGGATACATTTTCACTTTCAGGTGTCCTCTCTATTACAAATTTTTTCAATCCTTCCATGATCTCCTCTTTTAAACCATCCATCTTAGTATTTATTGCCTCCAACTTAGCTTCCATCTCTTGTAGTTCATCTTTTGTTACTGTTTTCTTTTATAAATCATTTATGTCCCTACACATTTCTTCACCTTCATCAAGAGTCCAATTAGGATTTTCTGGAGGCTTATTTGGTGTAGAAGTTCCCTTTTTGGGTGGAATGTTGGCCAAGTATCACTTTTGAACCTTGATTTTGAGGTGGTTCTGCTAGACAATATTTCTTCTGCTTTATCTCCAAAGTTTCGGCCCTTCTAGGTATGAAAATTTCTTTTTTGTAGTTCTTTGATATCTCTTCTTTGCAATTCCATAGGTCTGATCAAAATTGGATGTGCCAAGTGGAATTTATGGTAACTTCCCCACAACTTGCTGATTTTTTTCCTTTCTAGGAGATCTCACTTGTATAGCGTTCCCCACACAAAATAAATGATATAAATTCTGAAACTCGTACCAGAAATACAACATAATGTCCACTATCCAATGAAATTGGTCTCACTCAATTTGGATACTTTGGGAAGAAGTTATGATTGTTTTAACTGGAACACCTTCTTGAGACTAGTCAATAGGACTAGTCAGATACCCTATCTTCAACTGGGTGTATATACAAATTTTAGATGACCCAGAAGTTTAACGTTTTACCACAGATACCTTACAAATTTCTGTGAATATCCTCCAGAGGTTAGGGTCTGCAACGTTACAAAAAATGTTTTATAGCAAAAATTCCGCAATGACTCAGTTTAGGATGATTCCAAAACCCTCTCTTGCACACGATGTATCTACGAAATTATAAGACTTCAAGAGCTGAAATTTTAACCCAATGTACCTTGATCCATCTACTAAATAGCCTCTAAGCCATTCCTTCTGAAACATTGCAGAAAAAAAATTATAGCTAAAATTCTAAGGTGTCTCAGATGTAGCAGCGAAACCCCAAGACCTTGAGCTCTGATACCATATGTTACGAACCAAATATCAATATAGCATAGAAAAACCTCAAAATAAGTACTCAACGCCTTGAAAAAGAGAGAAAATTAGATAATAATCCTCTTTGAGGGGGCTACCTCCTTATGCCCACATAAATGTACAATTACAAGATGATTCAAAATGAAAAAGTCTCCTTGGTATATGTAGGAGACTAGGAGGTATAATTACAACTAATGGACTAAAGCCGACATAAATAAAATAACATTACTAATATAATATGCCCTAATTAAGGGGTAATGAGCCACTATTTAGGGCTTAACAAAAATCTAATAGGTCCGAAGAGTTACAATAAGAGACAAAGTACTTTGTTCTTCACCACTCGAACCCCTCCTTCTGTTAAAAAATTTCCTTTTTATGCCCAGAGTTGGTTACAATAGATACTATAATCTAGATAAGATTCTGATTTAGTCTTGATTCTTGAATAACATATAAGAAACATGTTATATTGCATTACAATCCAAACATCTATTATTTTAAGGAAAAGACTCGATTTCTAAGACTAAATCGTGATCTCAAAATATTATGATCCTGTAAAGTAGGGCTGTTGCAACTGTTTGAAAGGTGGATGTGCTGACAACTAGTCCTTGAGTTTGCATAGGGTTATGATAAAAAATATAGTTGCAAAAGGACCTTTTTTGCTCGAACTGCTTCAATCTTCTAAAAGAAGCCTACTAAAGTCCACCAATAAAACTTCTTTCTGTATTGCACAAGTGACATTTTTGTATTCTTCCTCCAGCTGCAATGGAACCAACCTGTGTTCTTCCCTTGGAAACAACTTCATATATTACTGCAATGTAGTAGTCAAGACATTTTTAAGACTTAGATCAAAAACTATATTATTTAGACAACCTAAACGTTCTAGAAACTGAAACAAAATTTCTAGTTCATTCAATGTATGCACATCAACAATTGTCATCCTTTTGGACAAAAATCAAAATTGTATGTTGACATGGCTTGGAGAATTTCACTGTGGAACAAAGGACTGACCCTTCAGTTTAGTTTTGAGGACTACATTGTCCCAATATATCTTGGTATTCATCTTCTTAACCTTTTTGGACAATTCACGTTGTTCTTTGTTCTTTGATTTTAGTTTTTGGACCTTGTTCTGCGATTTGGTATTCCATAACTCTAGGGCTTGATTTTCTTGCTTTAGTTTCTTGATGACTGCCTGCAAATTTTTAATCTTTTGCTTTGCTGATACATCCCCTGTTCCTTCTTGGAATCCACCATAATATTCCACAGATGAAGGTTTGTTGATATCAATGGAGAGTTTGGGCTTCCTGGGCCTCATCTCATATTTGTGTTCATTAGAGGGTGATCCTTCAATAATTTCCTTCGAAGATGATCTTTCAAATGTCTTCTTTTCTACATATTTAGATGAACTCTGTATTTCCTGTATATCAAATTCTATTAGGTCATACATTTCTGGAACATATGTAGACTCTTCCTATGAATGATAAGAGTCCATGTCAGGTTGTGGTAGTTCTTTCTTCCCTTTTGTTGTCTCCTTGAGAACCTCCTCAGTTACATCCACATCTATGATGATTAAGTTATCTTTCTTGAGAGATGGTTTAAACATAGCCTTTGAATTCAACCTTAACTTGTTTTTTGGTCTATTCTTGGGCTTGCTGGGATAAGTTACGTGCTGCTTTCCTTTACCTCTTTTGATTTGCTTCACTTGTGGATATTCTTCAACAAGTGTATCATTGATTTCTGCTTCAGATTTTACTTCGTGTAATTCATTCTTTTGTTTGGCCCTCCTCCTCATATATACCTTGTCAAAATCTGTAATTTTTTGTTTAGAGGTAGAGGATTCGGGATCCAACTTAATTTCTTCTTCCTGTTTAAATTCTAACTTCCTTTTACTTGATCTGGTTCTTTTAGGTACAAGGGAGGTTTCGTTTAGTTTTGCAGAACCTTTTGAAGTGTTTCCTTTCTTTGTTGAAGCCTCAGGTTTGTTTTGTTTTGTATCTTGACCATCAATCCTTAGAGAGGTTAACAACTAATTCCATTTCACTTTAACATCTCTCAATGCATACATAACCAACATCTTTATCATGCCTTGTTTAAATAAGATTCTATGTGAAGTTGCAGGATAATTTTGTACCCTTTTATATATTTTAGTCAAACTTTTTAACAAATAAAAGGGTAAACTCATCTCTACATCTCCAGTTAAATGCATAACAATTCTGTTATGGTAGCAGTGAACATATGAATACCTACCCTCACAGTTTATATACTTCCTCACTATTTCCAAAACACTCTTCCATTCTTCCTTTAACCATTTTCTAGATATCCCTTGACTCCTGTCCGAATCATGACGTTCTAGGATTAAAACCTGATTGCAGGAACCAAAAAACAATTGATTCTTTCTCCACCATCTCTCACATTCTACTGGTAAGCGACATGATGACCCAATTGAATTCTCTATTACATAAATCAAAACATTCTCTACATGAGTTTTGAAACCATCGAAGTTCTGTGCAAACCGTTAGAATTAAAGAGATGTGCTCATTTTTTCATAGACAATATAACAATATTCTCACCCAAGCATAGGTCGAAGCCACCCCTGAGCACCTTAACCTTGACAGATAAAATAATTCGAGAAGAAAACCCTAAAAATAATAGCCAACCAAGGTAGTTTACTTCTCTCCAAATATAACGCACCAAGCAGAGAGTCCAAACCATAACCAAGGCATAAATTCCAAACCATAACCAAATCCAAAAGTCCAAACCATAACCAAAAGATCAAGTCACTACTGCAACAACTACATCTCTCCTCCATTCATGCGCACCACTTGTCCTTATGCAGTTGTGAGAGTGAGTGAACAAATGAACCGCGATGTCCTCTATTTATACTAATATATCCAATGACTTTTCTGGCTAGGCCGACCTGAATTTCTGGTAATTATATTTAGGTTTATATTTTTCCTGTGGAGTCGACTTGTCTTCTTGGAGTATAATACCTTAATATTATATATTCTGCTGAGACAAAATGTATTCTAGGGTTCTCACACATCTGTTTAAGGTTTCTCTTGCTTCCAAAATATTTTAGTTTCGTCAAAGGTTACACGTAAAGGTTAATACCTACCAAAGCTACCATAATATCAACACTCCCTCCTAGCTAGGGAGGTATTAAAGGAAATGATATTGAGCACAAAAAAACCATTCAACTGATAACAACAACATAGCCACACATGTATCTCATGATCACATCATGAGCACCATCACCAATATCAGTATCATTTGATAACATCAACTGCATCATCTCTCGAGGCCATACTCCATCTGAGTAATTAGGCATGATGCTGAAAAGGTCACTCACTCAACAGTGTGATAGAAGGATAATTCTTCTAATACATACATACGTCTGAGAAGAATAGTTGTCCCAATAGATGTTTAAAGCTCCACAATGGGCTACAAGGATCATTCTTCTAATCTAGACCTATGACATAGAAGAATGTCAGTCCTTCTAGATGCTGAAAGCTACCCTATGGGCTACAGAGACCATTCCTACAGAAATGTCAGTCTCAAACTATTTTCTAATTGGGTCATATGTACCATAGAGATCAATCTCTACCCATATGCCTTAAAACATATCCGTCATGAACCATTTTCCTAATTGGGCCATAATTTGTGCCTTAGGAAAATACTAGTCCATAATACATCAACAAACTATCAACCTAGACCATTCTCCACAGATAGAATGCATTTCCACCAACAATATGTTATGTTTGGGCCATTCTCCGCTTGTAGAATGTCTGTCCACCAACACATTGACTATTCATCTAGCTGACAATCAACTCCAACACTAGTGGTAGTCTCCACGACACTTAGATAGTAGCATATTACTACTATAATGCCATCCAATAGAGCACAATTGTGTCTATCCATAGTAGTATACAAATACTATCCAATGGTACACAACCACTCCTAGTAGTACACGACTACTAACCAGTGACACATAGTCACTACTAGTGTATCACATCCACCAAAGTAGCATAGAACTACAGTCCAGAGACATATAGTCTCCACAACAATCATATCATCTGATATCAACCTACATAAACAATATCATGATACAAATTGAGTCATCTAGGCCATTATTCCACTCACATCCGTGAGATATGGAAGAGAATATGCCCTCAGAAAGTAAAAACATTAGCCATGGGCTATTTGGACTATTCTTCCCAAGCATAGAAGAATAATTGTCCTTGATTTCTGAGCCTATACCATTCACCTAACTGGGCCATTCCTCCAGCACTAAACATAGTGCAACCTTGAAAGAATGAGTCTGCCCTAGGGAATGACTGTCCAGACCATTTCCTATGGAAATGAATGTCCTACACCAACATCCTATAATAAACCATTCTTCAAAACTGCTCACAACTATGAACTTTGAAAGAATGATTTCCTATAGAGGCAAACCATTCTTCTTGACCACTACTCAGAGTGTTTTCCAAGAAGAATGACTGTCCTAGACCATTCACCTACACTGGCCACAAGGGGAATCACTGTCTATGGTACATCAATGATCTATCAGACCATTTTCATTATGAAAATGACTGACCGATCTGGACCATTTTACAAACTGAAAAATCCCTGTCCATCAAAAATCTTGGGCCACTTTCCGGATTGGAAGGTGACTACCCAACCCAGACCATTTTGTGTACTGGAAAATGACCACCCATAAATCAATAACATATCAGTTCTCCTCCCAACCTGGGAGTAATCTCTTCCTTTTCCAATAAGGAAGTTATCTCCATGAATACCAACTTGTCCCTTAAGTACACAAACTTTTCATCTTGGATAGAGGATTTACCAAAATATTTTCTATCTTCTCATCTGTGAAGATATACTGGGGAACCACTTCTCCCCTCTGGAGTCTATCATGGAGAAAATAATACTCGATCTCAATGTGCTTCGACCTGTCATGGAACACCAGGTTCTATGAAATCTTCACACAACTCTGATTATCACAATATATCATGGTCGAATCCAACACCTGATCAAACAATCCAGAAACCAACTTACATAGCCACACTGCTTCCATACAAGCATAACAAGTTTCAATATACTCTACTTCTATAGTGCTGAGTGCAATAGACTTATGTTTCCTGCTAGCCCATGAAATCATGGAAAAACTCAAACTGAAACATATCCAAGTATCATTTCTTCTTTCATCTGCACTCCCTGCCCAATTTGAATCGATAAATCCATGCAATTGTGTATTATAACTCAAACATCCCACAAAACAAATATCTGGCTTAGTATTCTCCAAATACACTTACGATCCAATTAATTGTTGATACATAGACATGTCTACTAGATCAGAGTCTCTCAACTTCTTCAGATTTTTCATCATGGGAGTTTGCCATGGATTTTCAATCCATCATTCTGGATTTCTAAAGAACCATTTCAATGTACTTCCTCTGTCATAGGAATTTTTCACCATGATTCTATTGTACATGAGAGGCTCTGCACCAAGTTTTCTTGAATCGATACACGGTCTTCTTCCATATGCATACAAGGTCCTCTTTCTGGTATACCTCAAAATCTTGAGGTTTCTCTACATACGCTTCTTCTTCAATTACTCTGTTGAAAAGAACAATGTTTACATTCATCTGATGTAAACTCCAACCCATGGATACTGTAGGAGATATAATGGCTCATGTAGAGGTATGTCTGGTTACTGGAACAAGCTGTCATCATAGTCTTCCTCCTTCTGGGAGAAATCTCTAGCTCTGAGTCTTGCCTTGTATCTATCAATTCTCAAGTATTTTTCACAATTTCTCACACACATTTTTCTTCATCAAAACTTCCTACCATTCCTTCTGCTTAATTGCTTCTAGTGGGTTCAAACTTGGTTCAATTGGTTGTTCTGACTTTTCTTTCTTACTTGGAATCTTCATATTCTTCCTCATGTTTCTCTTCAATGTTGGAATCCATGGAATCTTCTATAGATTACATGCCCTTCTTCCCTGAAGGCTCCAACTTTTTCCTTTCTCCATAGGAACATAAATGTATATGGACAACCAAGGATATTCAAGGCTTCTTTTCGAAGAAAACTTCTTCTAGAGTCAAACTGAACATGTGTTGTTATCATGGATGCTACTTCCAATGAAGAACATGGATAGATACTTCATAGTATTTACATATTCTTCTTCAATGGATCATATCGTTGGGGATTATCTCCCTCCTAATCCCAACTTCATGTCTAAATGAGAAATATGCATGCTCTTCTTTTGGAATTTTGTGATCATATCCCTCCATCTGAGAGAGTCCATGCTTCCGTCTGCTGCATCTCTCTTTTCTTTCTGCAAAGTGTCACAAGCCTATTTTGGTTTCCTTTTGATTCCTGACTTCCTTCAAGTCTGACTCCTCTAAGTCTCTTTAAGTTTGTTTCTATATGTTTTGATTGCTAGCCATCTGGAAGTTGTGTCATCTTTATAAACTTCTTCTATGAAAACTTCCACAAGGATTGTTCATCACAAGGGTACTTGCCTGGAACAAGAACAACAAGAGAAAACAAGAAATATCTATCTAGAGGAGATGTTAGTTCATCTTGCAAACAAGTACAATAAGAATCTATATCAATAGTATTCATATGAAGTCAAGTATTCATTGCACCTAGCAATGATAGAATCTTTTAAAGATTTCTTTCACAATTTGTAATGTAACAACTATCACCCTTGATATATATAAATTTTAACAATTTAATCAAACTTGGAACCTAAAGCCTCACTTGTTATGGAGGGTTCGCTTGTTCTTTTGAATGCACCGAATACAAGATTAGAGCTTGGACAAGATCTCTAGTACTTTCCCTGCAAACACACTCATGTTTTTCTAGATTATATAACTTAGATAACATATACAAGTGCATACCTTTGAAACCTTGTAGCATCGCCCAACTTGTCTTCCAATATGAAACTAGATACCATCTTGACAAGAAGAGATTAGAAACTCAATTAGAAGATTCAATGATTAGAACAAGCTAGAAACTCTAAAATTTCAACTTTGACCACAAAATCAATTTGACTAGAAGTCAACCTTTGACTTTGACTAGTCAACCTTTGACTTTGACCAATCAACCTTTGAATTTGACCAATGAACTTTTGACTTTGACTTTGACCAAAAATTTAAACTTGTCATTTTTTCTAGCTGAGAGTACCAAGAGATTCACTATGCTAGGACACAGTAGGATGTCAAGGAATTAGGTCAAATGCTTCACCAAAAGTGCTTGAACACAAGGGTTAGGGTTTATTGTAACTACATAATAAAAAAACCTAGTTGCAACTGTAATTGGTGCCACAACAAGATTAACAAATAAATGCCGCACTACCTTCCAGTGGTTATATTGTCTTGAAGGTGGTGTGGGCCCATAACCTGTTATAATTGAAGATATGTGATCATTTTTCCATGGAAAATATAGTAATATTGTCACCCAACCATAGGCTGAAGCCGCCCTCGAGCACCTTAAACTTGATAGATAAAATAATTCCAGAAGCAAACCCTAGAACCAATAGCCAACCAAGGTAGCGTACTTCTCTCCAAATATAGTGCACCAAGCAGAGAGTCCAAACCATAACCAAGGCAGAAAGACCAAACCATAACCAAGTAGAAAGTCCAAACCATAACCAAAAGACCAAGTCACTACTGCAACAACTGCAACTCTCCTCCAGTCATGTGCACCACTTTTCCTTATGTAGTTGTGAGAGTGAGTGAACAAATGAACTAAGACGTCCTCTTTTTATACTAATCTGTCCAATGAATTTTTTGGCTGGGCCGACCTGACTTTCTAGTAATTATATTTTCTATTTATCTTTTTCCTGTGGAGTCCACTTGTCTTCCTAGTGTATAATACCTTAATATTATATATTCTACTGAGACAACATGTCTTCTAGGGTTCTCACACATCTATTTAGGGTTTCTCTTGTTTCTGGAATATTCTAGTCTCGTCAAAGGTTACACGTAGTGGTTAATACCTCATGCAACTACCATAATATCAACACAAACAACATTGAAACCTCCTCGTGGTATCCTTGGAAAGTATAGTATAATTTGAGCCAACCTGCATTGATGAATTTTGCATAATCTCAGGATATGCTTCCAACAATTCACCCCCTATCGGTTCCAAACGATTAACTAGACAACTTTTCTATGGTGCCATTACTCTGACTTTGATCTCTGTCAACTTGCAGAAGCTAGGGTTCCAGTTTGAAGGATTTCAGAACTTTCTTGCATAGGTAATTGGTATAGAGAGGTTTCCTTGGTTGCAAAATGATGTTAGGGTCGTAACAAATTCAAAATAATATTTTTAGATTGTCTAGATCGTGACCAAACCCTAGTTTTGGTGGATGTATTAATGAGTGTACACTTGTGTTTACTAAAACAAGCCTTTGTATCGAATCATCATTTAAACAAGAGATATATCTAATGCATGATTCTCTACATGATCTTCTGAACGATCTGTGACTGTTAACAAGATTTTTGAAACAAAACATGTTTAAATCAATGGTGAAAACACGTGCTACAAGAATGACGACATTCTTGTAGCGACTTTGTCTCTTTTCTAAACTTTGAATAAAATTCAAATTTTGTCTCCAAATCTGATAGAAGACCCTCAAATTGTCTAAAATTCAATTCTATCTTACCAATAACACATGCAAAAAGTTCAAATAAAGAAAAAACACACCACAGAGTAATAAAAAGATAAGTATAGGAAATCTTAGAAAACAAAGCATGGTAAAACAAGGATTTTTGAAAATGGGAAGTCATGAAAAAGTTCAAGGACTAACACTGGCTCCTTCCAAGGGTTTTTTTTATGATAAAACATTAAGAACTATGCAGACCAATGCCTTCCTTTCTCACTTTATCAGTTTTGAATATCCACCTTTTTTCTATTTCCAACTGCTCTGATCAATGCCTTATTTCAGATCAATCTTGCATATTGAAATATCAAAAGAAAGAACTAACTATAGACTAGTGTCTCCATTGGGCTTGGAGTCTTTATTTGATCTACTTAAACACACCAAACCAACTGAAAACTATGTACAAAATAAAACATTATGGCTGCTAAGAGAATTAATGTTTAAAAAATCGCCCATTTACTAGGCCACCAATGATTTCAGTATCATCTAAATTATGCAAGAGGAAAGTATTTTTATCCAACACCTTGGATATTTTTAAAGGACCAAACCATAAATTTTCAAACTTACCATGCTTGTATTTGTCCTCTCTTCTAGCATCCCACCTCAACACAAGATCTCCTGCTTTAAAACTGTCCTTTTTGGTTTTTTTATCAAATGTTGCCTTGAAATTGCTTTGCTAGGCTTCCAATTCCTCATTCAACTTTTCTCTTCTCCGTTGAACTTCAATGATCTGGAAAATTCTCTTTTGAATGTCATTTGGTTCTTCCAACTCTTCTTGCAAAAAATTTAATACTACAAAACCAAGTTGATTTGGAAGGATGGCATCTATCCCGTAGACCAGCTAGAATGTAGAGGTTCCAATTGATTTCTTAGTGCTGATCCTATCAACCTATAAAACAAACTTCAATTTGGAGTCCCATGATATTTTGTTTTCAGTCAAAAGCTTCATAATGATCATGAAAAGACTTTTATTGGAAGACTCTTCTAATCCATTACCTTCAGGGTAATATGTGGTGGAGTGTGACAACTTAATATTGTATTTTACACAAAATTCAACCATAGAAGCATACTTGAATTCCTGAGCATTGTCTGTGACCAGTTTTCTGGGACATCCAAACCTTGAAAAAATATTTCCTTCTAGAAAATTCATTATAACCTTATCAGTTGCATTCCTTGTAGGGACAACCTCAATCCATTTCATAAAATAATTCGTGTTTATGATAATCCATCTACATTTCCTAGAGGAGGGTGGGTGGATTTCTCCAATGAAATCCAGACCCCACTGCTGAAAAGATCCATTTGCAATTATAGGTTTCAGGAGCAGGGATATAAGTTGTTGCTTTCCTGCAAACTTCTGGCACTGCTCACATGCTCTAACTTGGGAAAACACATCAGAGAATAATACATGCCAGTAGTAACATGCCCTTAAGATCTTGAAGGCTATAGATTTTCTAGCGATGGTGTCCTCCACAAAAACCTTTATGAAAATCAGTCAGAATTTGCTTTCTTTCTTCCTCATCAACACATTTTAATAGAACTCCATTAGGATATCTCCAAAACAGTTCTTGATTAACTATGGAATCTTGATTTATCTGATTGACTAAAAATGTGATGCAGTCCAAGAAATTTATAATTTGAGTCAACAAGAAATTTTGCAAGACCCTGTCCCTTGATCAACTTAGTAGGTTTTATGACCAAATTGTATTCCAAAAACTTGGTTATCCATTTCCCCCTCTTTTCTTCACTCTATGGTTGAACAAGAATTTCTTTCACAACACTGTTTGGAACATAAGCGATTATTTCAGAGTGAAAAACATAAACCCTGAAGGATTTCAATGCCTTAACCAAGGCATAAGCCTACTTTCCTATAATGTCATACTTTAATTTTGCATCTCTAAGAGCCTTAATGAAGAAAGAAATAGGCTGCTCATACCCTTCGCCATTTCACTGCAAGAGAACAAAAACAATGGTATCTTCAGATGCAAATGAGAAAATGATAAGCTCTTTAGAATAATCAGGATTGATGAGGACATGTGATTCAATTATGTCTTGTTTTATCCTCTCAAAGGAAGACTTTGCTTTAGGTGTCCATTAAATTTCTGCATATTTTTTTCCATCATATTGGTAATGAGCTTGATGATCTTAGCGAAATTGGGTATGAACCTTCTTAAAACATTTATTCTCCCTATGGAGGACTGTATAGCCTTTTGGTTTCTTGGGATGTCAATCTTTTGAATAGCCTCTACCCTTTCATGATCTATATTGATTCCTCCTACATACACAATATGACCTAGGAGTTAGCTTTCATGCATGGCAAAATGATATTTCTTTGGGTTTAAATATATGCCATACCTTTTTCACTTTTTAAATGTCTGTTTGAGGTGATGCAAGTGTTTTTCATCATATTTTTAGAAAACAGTAATATCACGAAGATAAATGACCATGAATTTGTCTTTTTCTCCCACAAATGCGTTGTCCATGGCCCTCTGAAAAGTGGCCCCTGCCTTCATTAAACCAAAGGGAATCTTGTCATACATGAAAGTGCCCCAAGGATTAGTGAAGACAATTTTCTTCTTGTCTTCTTCAAAAACTGATATCCGATGGTATCTGGAGTATCCATCCAACATAGAAATTCTTGAGCACCCACTACTTTTTGTAGAATATGATCCATCTTGGGCAATGGATAGTTGTCCTTTAGAGAGCACCTATTCAAATTTATAAAATCTACACACAACCTTATTTCACCATTCTTTTTCCTAATAGGTACAAGATTGGCCACCCACTTTGAGTATCCAAGAGGTATTATTATCTTTGCATCAAGAAGTTTCTTCACTTCTTTTTCAATAATGGGTAGCAACATAGGGTTGGATTGTTTCATTTTCTGTCTAAGAGGATTAGAACCTGCTTTGAGAGGAATCTTATGCTGAATAATTTATGTGTCAAAAATATTGAGGTCTTCATATGACCAAGAAAAAACATAAAAAAATTCCTTCATGAGATTTACATAACTGCTCCTTTTCTCTTTAGAAAATGCTTTGGAGAGTTTTATAATCTTTGGATTGGTATCTGCCCCAATATTACAGTCAACAATGTCCTTTTCTTGGCTTTGAATTAAAGATTTCTTGGAGACATAATTGCTATCGAAGGCACTTTCAAAGGGTACCAGATCCTTTGGAATGTGGTTTGTCTTCAATTCTACAATCTTATGACCTGCAATTTTATCCTGAAGAGGGACATCAGTTTGAATTTCTGCATCATCATCCTCATTAACCTGATCAATAGAGATTGCAGAAAATTCACCAACAATTTCTAAAAACCTCTTCAATTCTTGGTCGTCATTGAAAACCTGCCAATATTTGATGTTATCTAGGATGGAAGGCCTATTCCTTACTTCAATTCCATATTTTAGATCTGAAAACATAGGAGTCTTGAAATTACTAGCTACCAGGGCTAAAGAATCTGGTTGTTGGTGCAAACTTCTCTGGACAAAAGTTATATCAAAAGCTAGAAAGAAGTTTTCAACAAGGTCTCAAACCTCATTTATGTATTGTTTCAACCTTTGGTACTTTGTCTGATACATATTCTTGATTTGATGAATAATTAATTATGAATCTCCAAAAACAACTATTTTGTTAATTTTAATATCCTTTGCAGCTCTTAATCCCAACAATAAGGTCTCATATTTTGCAATATTGTTGGTAGTGTCAAATTCTAATTTATATGACAAAGGTATGAATTCCTTGCCAGGGAAAATGAATACAACCCCAACACCAGATCCTTCCTTTGAACTAGAACCATCAAAGAACATCTTCCAAACTACATGTTCTACAT
>SNQJ01S0083536.1:0-26421 GCA_010110895.2 Picea sitchensis | reverse complement strand
AAAATGAACCTTATAAGCCTAAGGAATTTATATTGATGGAAGATAAAAGAATTCCTAAAGGCTTGACTCCTTTAGAAAGTTCGTTTCCATCGAGTGATGTAGGCAACAAAGAAAAACATAAATAAGAGGAGTCAAAAAGGAAAGTAGGTGAAACAATTTCCTTGAACATTGGAACACCCGAGTCTCCAAAGAATGTTAAAATAGGTGCCCAATGTTCTGATGAAGAAAAATTGAAGTTCGCTAAGCTTCTTGGTGAATTTCAAGATGTTTTTTCTTGGTCTTATGAGGATCTTCATGTTTTTGATCCTACTCTTATACAACATGCCATTCCTATCAAGGAGGGCATAAAACCAGTTAGGAAAAAATAAAGACCCATTAACCCTGCACTGGAAGCAACTATTCGAAAGGAGTTGGAAAAACTCTTGAAGGTGGGGATCATTTTCCCAGTTAAGTATTCTGAGTGGGTTTCCAATTTGGTTCTTCTTTCAAAAAGAAACTGGTCAAATTAGATTGTGCATAGATTTTAGTGCATTGAATAAGGCTAGTATAAAATATCACTTTCCTCTCCATAATATGGGAATGATTTTGCAACAAGTTGCAGGGTCACAGATGATGTCCTTACTTCATGGTTTTTCTGGTTACAATCAAATCAAGGTAAAAAGGGCAGATAGATATAAAACCACTTTTATTACTCATTGGGGCACTTTTTCTTATGAACGTATTCCTTTTGGATTATTGAATGCATGTGGAACTTTTCAAGGAGCTATGCAAATAGATTTTGATGATTTGATTGACAAGATTATTCTGATCTATATTGATGACCTAACTGTGTATTCTAAAAATTGATCAGATCATTTTGGTCATCTTAAAAGAGTTCTCATGTGATGCAAGAAATTTGGCATTTCACTAAATCCTTCTAAGTCTATTTTTGGTGTTACAAAGGGAAAGATCCTTGGACACATTGTCTCTGATTCAGGAATAAGCATTGATCCTGAAAGGATTGTCGCTATCCTAAATATTCATGCTCCCACTTCCAAGAAGGAGGTTCAAGCTTTCATGGGTGTTATTAACTTTGTTCATAGGTTTGTTCCTGATTTTGCTGTAATGGTCAAGAAAATTCATAATCTGCTTAAGAAAGATCGTTCCTTTTCTTGGAAAGATGATGTCGAAAATGACTTTGTAGGGATCAAGAAAGAAATCAGTTTCGCACCGGTTTTAGCGAAGCTGGATTTTGAGAAAGAATTTATGATATATACTAATGCCACTGAGGAAGCAATTTTTGTTATCCTCATGCAAGGTGATGACCAAGGTAATGAAAAACCGGTGGCTTACATGAGTCAAAGCTTATCTGATGATGAGTTTAAATATTCTTTTATTGAAAAGCATGCTTCCACTCTTGTTAAATATGTTGAAAAATTTCGCCACTTCATCTTAGGTAAGAACACGTTGGTAAAAGTCCCTTTACCCGCTGTCAAGTTTTTTCTCTCACATAATTATTTTTCAGGGAAGCTTGCACATTGGCTTGCCAAGATCTAGGAGCATGATTTAACTATCGTGACTTCTAACACCATCAAGGGATGTGACTTAGCCCTTCACTTAGCTCAGCATGCTGAAACTAGTGAAGAAATTGATGAAAATGACAATTCTCTATCAACATTGTTCTACATTGATAATCAAATCCTTCCCGTGTCTAAACATCCTTGGTATAAAAAATTGGTTTATTATTTGCAAAATAAAAGATGTCTAGATAACTTAGACACTCATCAAAGAAGAAGTCTCTGTCTCTAATCTGCTAGATACATCATTATAGGAGATTTCTTGTTTAGAAGATCTGTCGCTGGTATGTTGCTTCGCTGTGTAAACAATGATGAAGCACAAAAACTATTGCATGAAACTCATGGTACTTCAAATTCTGTTATTCATGTAGGAGGTCATTTTTTTGCTAAAACCATTTCTTTTAAGATTATCAGAAAAAGATACTATTGGCTTTAAATATTTCATCATTCTTATGTTTTTTCGAGATCTTGTGACAAGTGTCAGAAATTTGCCGGGAAAGAACGCCTTTCATCCATGCCTTTACAACCTTTCTTCCCGAGATTTACTTTTTCAAAATGGGGTTTCGACTTTATTGGTCCTATAAATCCTTCGTATTTAATAGGACAAGTATTTATCTTGACATCCACATACTATTTTACAAATTGGGCTGAGGTTGTCCCGCTTAAACATTTGCAGGATGAGCAGGTGATTTCTTTCTGTGAAAATAATATTTTTTCTAGATTTGGTCTTCCTTTGGAAATTATTATAGACAATGGTCCTGCTTTTATTTCTTCTAAGCTGACCAAATGTTTAGCTAAGTTGGGGGTTAAACATTTTACCTCATCATCTTATTACCCCCAAGGAAATGGGCAGGCTGAGTCTACCAATGAGAATCTGGTAAGGATTATCAAAAGGCTCATCGAAGATAAGCCTCGTCAATGGAACACTCTCCTCACTTACGTCCTTTGGGAAGATCGAACTACCACCAAGGTGAGCACTGGGTGCACTTCTTTCCAGCTTGTTATGGTCAAGAATCCATTATGCCTACTGAGATGGAACTTTCCTCCTTAAGGTTAATGCTACAGGTCGAAGAATTAAATTATTCTGATGTTTCTTTTGGTTTTAGAGGAACAAAGGACGTTTGCCTTGGGTAATATAAAAAGAAGACAACAGACTATTAAAAAATATTTCAACAAGAGTATCAAAGCTATCAAATTTAAAGTTAATGAGAAGGTATTGTTGTGGGATTCAACTCATGCTGATAGAGGAAGGCATTCAAAATTTCTAAAATTATGGCTGGGTCCTTTTAAGATCGCTTTTGTCCTGGGTGCAAAATCTTATATTCTAAAGGACTTACAAGAGTGATTGTTTTCCTACAGCACTAACGGTTCCCACTTAAAACATTATGTGGAACCAAATTGAAGAGTTTAACACTGTTTGGAATGTTTCTGTACATTATTAGTTTTCATTTCTTCTTTTACATTAGTAGTTTTCATTTCTACTTTTTCATTTTTTGTCATTTTATTTCTTCTTATTTCAATTTTGTTGTTTCATTTCTACTATGACATTTCTTGCTTTTTGTTCTTTTCGACTTCATTTTTTGTCAAATAAAATGTTGGATCAGTTTTTGATCCAGATTTTATGAGCAAAACGAAATGACTACATATTATTAACAGGTACTTAACACCAAATACCATAGATGCAATAAAACTGGTCTTCTATTCAATAAGGAAATAAGCTGAAACTATAAAATGCAACAGAAACAAGCTTGCTGGAATGGTGATGACTTATCTATGAAAAGAGATGTGACAACTGCACTCATTCGCAAGAAGATGATTATAATGAGGCTCTGAATACCTTTTTACAATAAACAAGAATTCCAAAAACCCTAGACATCCAAAAACCTAACCCTAGCAGATGAAGCGTCAAAAGTCATGTGGGCCTCGTTTGGATAAGTTAGTACATCAAATTCTCGTGGTCATAACTTTTGCATACGATCTCCATTTTAGGCGCATGATAGCCCATTGGAAAGGTATCATCGAGGAGATTCATTTTTGGGGAAATAACAATGGAACTTCCATATTTCTCCCTGTTTTCCCAAAAAACATTGTTTAGGGCCTCAAAACGGCTCCGGAAGTTTTAGGACCCGAGAAACTACTAAAAATAGTAAATTACCAAAATTGCCAGAAAATTGTTTTGAGCCAGTTGGAAAAGGTGGGTGGACACTGATATCCACATGGATCAATCCTCCCTCCTTAGGAAGCAATGGTCTCCATTGCGTTGAGTTCCCCCATCAGATGAGGAAAGTTCTACTGAATTTGGCCCCGGGTGAGCCACTTGCCTTGGTGCAAGAGCTGCCTTGTGTTGATGACTCGATAAAGATGGATCCTTTGTTGTCGAGTGCCCTTGATCTGTTTGTCCATAATATGATCACGGGATGCCTGTTGTATGCAGTTGAGGTTGAGCTATTTTGGTATTAGTTGTTCTATTACCTTTGAGGTGTCCAATAATGGTGGGAAATAAGGGCGAAGGAGATCCATGTTGAACATTGGGTGCAGGCCAAGGAAAGGAGGAATGTTGAGATCAAAATCATTATCCCCCATGGACTTGGTGATGGTGTATGACCCATAACGAAGTGGGTGAAGATTTTTATGGGGTCATGTAAGGCGTTCTTTCTGCAAGTGCAACCAAACTTTGTCACCCACCTGAAACTTATGTGGAACCCGATGTAGATCATGGGGCTGCTTGTACTTGTCATTGGAATTCTGTAGGATATCTTGAACCTGTTGGCAGATGTGTTGGATCTACTCAATGAACCGGGTGGCTTTGTCAGCTTCAGTTGGAGTAGGAGATGAGTCAGTTTAGGTGACCGCAAGGGGAAGTGAAACATCTATGGGACCCAATGGTTGGAATCCTAACCCCACCTGAAAGGGGCTGTGACCGGTTGAGCTATGCAGGGCTCGGTTGTAGATATGTTGGACATAGGGAAGGCTCTCATCCCATGTGTGAGGGTGCTTGGAATTATACATGCCAAGGATATGCACAATCATTCGGTTGATGACCTCGGTTTAGCCATCTTTATAGGGGTGAAAAGACGTGGATTTGGTGAGCTTGGTGTCCAGCAGTGACTAGAGGCTTGACCAAAATGTGTTGAGAAATTGATTATATAGATCTGAGACAATGGATATTGGGATTCCAAAATGTACCTAGACTCATTCAAAGAAGAGCTTGGCAGTGGCCTCTGCTGTGATTCTCTTCTTGCATGCAACCATAATCGCCATCTTAGAAAAGAGATCAACAACCACAAAAACACAGTCATTTCCCCACTTGGTGGATGGGAGGCCCAACATGTAGTCCATTGAGATGGATTCCCATGGCCTGTCAAGAATAGGAAGAGGGGTTTACAGGCCCTATTTCTTAGTGGTTAGTTTGGCAATAATGCAGGCAGTGCAGGACCTAATATACTTGTTGACCTCCTGTCGATGTTTCGGCCAATACAAATGATTTTGTAGCATCACCACTGTTTTTTCGATGTCGAAGTGTCCTACCACCCGACTGTAGTGGGCTTCCCAGATCAGCTTCACTCACTCGCTTGATGGAACATAGATATGGCCCAGATGACACAACAACCCATCCTAAAGATGGAAATTATTGACAACTACATTTGCACCCAACATTTGGTAGGTGGTGGCGAAGTTTGGGTCTGTCTCATAGAGTTGGGGCCATCCCGAGGTCTCATGGCTACAAGAGTCTAGCACCATGGTGAGTGCTGCGACTAGTGGTTTACTGAGGCAATCAACGATGCGATTGGTGCTTCTTGTTTTATACTTGATGTTGAGGTGGAATTGTTGCAAGCATGTGGACCACTTTTGATGGCAATCATTCTGCAATTTTCCTTGTGTCTGGATGAGCTACAGTGGCTTATGATCAGTGTGGATGACTGTCCCCTTCCCAAGAATGTAATGTCTCCACTGGCTGCAGGCTTGAACAATGGAGTACATTTCTTTATCATAAGTAGGGTACTTATGGACAACATCTGATAGTGTCTCACTATGATAGGCCACGGGGTGGCTGTGCTGAGTGAGAATGACGCCCACAACATAGTTTGAAGCATATTTCTCAATCTCAAAGGGTTGCTGCAGGTTTGGTAGTGAAATTACTGGGGTTGAGCACAAGCGTTGCTTCAAATCATCAAACGCTTATTGTTAGGACCGACCCTACACAAATTTCTCCTCACCACCACCCCTGGTTATTTGGCCGAGGGCCCATGCAATATGGGAGAATACCAACACGAACCTACAGTAGAAATTAGCAAGGCCCAAGAGGATCTGAAGCTCAGTGAGTGTGATTGGGGCTGACCAGTCACGGATGACTTGGATCTTGGTTGGATCCACATGCACACCATGCTGATCAATGATGTAGCGCAGGTAATGGACCCTATCCATGCTGAAGGAGCATTTTTCCAAGTTTGCATATAGCTTGTGTTGCCGCAGGGTGTGCAAAACCTGCTGTATATGCTGCAAGTGTTCAGCCCAAGTCTTGCTATAAATGATAATGTCATCCAGATACACCACTACAAAAGTATTGGTGAATGGTCGCAGGATATCGCCATCCTCATGAAAGTGGTTGGAGAATTTTTCAAACCAAAGGGCATGACCAACCATTCAAAAAGGCCTTCCTTTGACTTGGAGGTGGTCTTCCATACATCTATCTATTCTATCGGGACCTAGTGGTAGCCAGACTTAAGATCAATATTACTGAAGTATTTGGCCCCCATGAGTTGATCAAGGAGGTCGTTGATTCGGGGAATCAGGTACCTATTTCTGACTGTGATTTTATTCAGAGCCTGGTAATCAATGCAAAGTCACTGGGTTCCATCTTCCTTCTGTACCAACATGATTGGGATCCTACATGGTGATGATATGGGATGGATGTGCCCCTTGTGGAGCAGTTCTTGGATCTGTCACTTGATATCCTCATTCTCTAATAGAGAGCGCCGATAGATTGGCCCATTAGAAAACGATGTGTCAGGGGTTAGATCGATGAGGTTATTGAGCTGGAAGTGTAGAGGTACCTGATTCAGATGGGCATCAGTGGCCACCCACCTTTTCCAACTGGCTCAAAAAAGTTTTCTAGCAATTTTGGCAATTTACTGTTTTTAGTAGGTTTTAACTTCCGGGGCCATTTTGAGGGCTTAAATGATTTTTTTTTGGGATTTAACCAACTCAATGATAGCCAAAGGCATGATTGAGGCCCCAAAATGGATCTCCTCAACGATACCTTTCCAATGGGCTATCATGCACCTAAAATGGAGATCGTATGCAAAAGTTACGACCCCGGGAAGTTGATGCACTAACTTACCCAAACGGAGCCCACATGACTTTTGATGCTTCATCTCCTAGGGTTAGGTTTTTGGATGTATAGGAATTTTGGCATTCCTGTTTATTGTAAAAAAGGCCTTCAAAGTCTCATTGTAATCATCTTCTTGCGAATGTGAGTAGTCATCACATCTCTTCTCAGAGATAAGTTGCCACCATTCTAGCGTGTCTTTCACTCTGTATTTTTACAGTCTCTATACATTTCTTTCATTAATAGATGTGTATTACTGTATATTTGTGTTTATGGTTGTATCTCTGATACATTTCTATTATATTATTGAATATCTATGATATCTCTATGCATTTCTTTATTATATCTTCGCTCTCATTTCGTGTCGAAAATAATCTGGATCAGTGGTATCAGAGCAGGCTATTCTTTATCATTTTTTCAGTGCATGTCCCCGATGAGGTCCGAGTATAGCAAGTTGGGTATCGAACTTGTATCTCTTGAGGAAAATCTCTCTCGCACACCCAAGAAACCCTCAATGGCAGAAGAAAAGAAAAATGACAGAGCAGACGACCCTATCAGTCTATTGCTTGAGCAAGCTCTCACGCGACAGAGGGACGAAATGATGGAGATTTTTTCCCACATCCTTCAATGCCTGCCAATAGAAATAGTCGCATCTTCATCGAGAGGCCACTTTGGAGGCACCTCGCCTTTCAAGGTACAAGTTAATTTTGATATTTCTGTATTTGAAGGACAAATAGATGCAGAAGCCCTAGACAAATGGTTAAATCTGCTAGAAGGTTATTTCTTTATTCACAAATTTTCCAACAAAGAAAAGATTACCTTCGCACTCCTTAAAGCTCTCCCCCATGTCAAACATTGGTGGGAAAATTATTGGGTGCAGAGTTCCATAGAGGAGTCTAAAATATATGGGGCCGATCGCACTTGGGATTTTTTTGTGGATGCGGTAAAGGAACAATATTACGCTGTTGGCAATTATGAGGACTAGTACATGAGATGGACCACACTGTGGCAAGAGAGGGGCCAAGTAATTATGGAGTTCACCAATATTTTCCATACCTTACACACCAAGCTGGGTATCAAAGACTCCGAACGACATTTGGTTCTGAAATAATGTGGGGCTCTACACAGATACATCCAAACTGAAATGGATTTTTTGGACATCTCATCACTCAGTTCTGCCTATCGATATGCTGTTAAAATCGAGAAGAAATTTAAGCACCAGAAAAAAAGGGAGTTCGGGTCTAAAAATCTGCAACAACCAAAGTATGAAAAAGACATCCCTAACAAATAGTCTCCTGAAAACCAGTCCAAGACACAGGAAAAGAAGGGTCATGGGAAGACAAAGAAGGACACCAGAAAATGGTGCGATTTCCACAAAATCCCCTGGAAAAACACCAATGAATGTCACTCAAAATAGTCATTGGTGGCCGAGATCAAAGACAAGGAGCCGAACCCTAATTCAGAATCTGATTCTGAAAATGCTGGTAAAGGACAAATCATTGACGCAGACCCCACTACTATTGTCACGATTGCAACAATTCAACCAGAAGAACCAACAAATCCTGAAGAGGGGTAGCTCCTTTTTCATTCACAAATGTGGGTGAAGGGAACCCTGCTGCATTTTATTGTTGATAGTGGAAGCCATAAGAACCTCATCTCAGTAGAGGTTGTCAAATAGTTGGGATTGTCGACAACACCACACCCGCAACCATACAACATCAGGTGGCTTCTCCAAGGAAGAGATCTTTGTGTCAGCTAGTAGTTTCGATTGTCATATGACATCCAACCCTTCAAGGATGAGGTATTATGTGATGTTTCCCCACTAGATATCTGTGATGTTCTCTTGGGCCAGCCATATATGTGGAAGCACCATTCTATTTATGAGTCTCGACCTCGTAGTGTCATTGTCACTTTGGGCGGTCATCTCTACAGAATACCAGAGGTAGTTCCCACTACTTTTCCACCTAAAAAGTGTCGCAAAGTAGTATCTCATACTTCAAATTTTAGCTTCTTCATAATCTCTCCAAAAAGAGAACGAAAGGACACTACAACCACTACAGCCTCGCCTCAAGCACCTTCTATCCCACAGAAGCAGGTTGACAAGGCTGCAACAAAATGAAAAGATTCCTTCTGCACACCGTTCTCTCATGTATCTTAACTTTTTGAACAACCTCAACCTCAACAGGTTCCTGACAGACTTCCACAAACTGAGCAGCGCGATGTCTCCAGCAAGGCAAGCAGCTCACCAAGATGTAGATTTAGCAAACGCTTTTCCCTCTCCCTCGGGAAATCAATGCAATGGATACCATTGATTCCTAAGGAGGGAGGATTGATCCAGATGGATATCGGTGGCCACCCACCTTTTCCAACTGGCTCAAAACAATTTTCTGGCAATTTTGGCAATTTACTATTTTTAGCAGGTTTTAACTTCCAGGGCCATTTTGAGGGCCTAAATGAAGGTTTTTAGGGATTGACCTAAATCAATGATAGTCAGAGGCGTTATTGATGCCCCAAAATGAATCTCCTCGATGGTACCTTTCCAATGGGCTCTCATGCACCTAAAACAAAGATCGTATGCAAAAGTTACGACCCCGGGAAGTTGATGCACTAACTTACCCAAACGGGGCCCACATGACTTTTGACGCTTCATCTCCTAGGGTTAGATTTTTGGATGTCTAGGACTTTTGGCATTCTTGTTTATTATTAAAAAAGGCCTTCAGAGCCTCATTGTAATCATCTTCTTGCGAATTTGAGTAGCCGTCACATCTCTTCTCAGAGATAAGCTGCCACCATTCTAGCGAGTCTTTCACTCTGGATTTTTATAGTCTCTGTACATTTCTTTCATTAATATAAATCATGTATTACTGTATATCTGTGTTTATGGTTTCATCTCTGATACATTTTTGTTATATTATTGAATATCTGCAATATCTCTGTGCATTTCTTTAGTATATCTCTGCTCTCATTTCATGCCGAAAATAATCCGGATCAGTACCCCGATAGATGAGGAGAAGATATCTGAGTATTTTTCCATGACTTTATCTACTTGCTTTTGTTGTGTGGAGAGGTCAGCCACAGAGACCCTGGATGTGGCTATGATATTTCACTTATTTTGAGAGAGAATCACAAAGAAGACAAAATTCCCCGTATGAGAGATGACCTTTCTGCATTGCTTAGCATAGATCAAGGAAATAGCACTAGGTGGGACTGCCTTGGGTATCCCGTACAATTTCTTGTTCAAAGTAATAATAAAAATATGAGGCCTAGTTTCATATACAACATGATGTTTCCATAAATAAGGTTGTCCCAAAAGAACATCACAAACTTTGAGAGGATCAAAATCACACAATACCTCATCTTTGAAGGGCTTGATGTCGTACGACAGTCGACACTATTAGCTAATGTGGAGATCACTTCCTTGGAGGAGCCATCCAATGGTGTAGGGTTGTGGGTGCAGTGTTGTCGGCAGGGCCAGATGCTTGACAACCTCTGTTGATATGAGGTTCTTCTGGCTACCTCTATCAATGATGAAGTGCAGCAGGGTGCCTTTTACCCACATCTATGAATGGAAGAGGCGCTTTCCTTCTTCTAGATCGTCTGGTTCACCAGGCTAGATCTTGGTGGTAGAAATGGTGGCATTGGGTTCTGCATCAATGATATTTCTTCCCCTTTTTGGTTCTCGCTCAGAGTCAGAACCCGCATCTGATTCATAGGATTTCACTTCGGCCACCAGTGACTACTTTGAGTGGCAGTCAACAGTGTTATGCCAAGGGCTCTTATGGAAGTCGCACCACTTCCTAGTATATTTATTTGTGTTTTCGATGTCCTTCTTTTCTTGTGGCTTGGAATGGTTGTCCTAATACTGTCCATATTTTTTCTGTCCTTTTTTCTGTGGGTTGGGGCCACCCTTTCCTGTCTTTTGTTGTGTGGGGTTCCCAGGCCCAAATTTCCGCATCTTTTGTTTGAGCTTCTGCTCGATTTTGACAACATATCGGTAGGCCACGCCCAAGGATGAGATGTCCAGAAATTCCATTTTGGTTTGTATGTATCTATGCAAAGCACCATGATACTTGAGCACCAGATGTCACTCTGAATATTTGATACCCAGCTTGGTGCGCAAGGTATGGAAGATATTTGTGAAATCTGGCACTGCTTGGTCTCCTTCTTGCCGTAGTGTGGTCCATTTGGTATACAAGTCATCATAGCTTCCGACAAGGTAGTATTGTTCTGTAATAGCATCCTTGAAGGATTCCCAGGTGGTCGTGACTGTAAATAACGAGGGTTCCTCTGTTTCCTTTTGCTCACAAAAATTTTCCCACCAATCTTTGACGTGGGGAACGACTTTGAGGAGCACAAAAGTAATCGTTTCTCTATTCGAAATGTTATAGATAGAAAAATACCCTTCTAATAGATTCAACCACTTGTATACAACATCTTTGTCTATCTGACCTTCAAATATAGAAATATCAAATTTTACCTGTACCTTGAAGGGGGCAACGTCTCTGCTCGAAGACGATGCGTTTCCTGTTGGTAGCCGCTGAAGGATTTGCGCGAAACTCTCCATCATCTCATTCCTCTGTTGCATGAGGGCTTCCTCAATCAACATTTTGAAAGGATCTCTGTCAGGCTGCTAAATTGTAGCTTTTAAGTGTCCTGAATCACTAAATTGTCAAACCAGGGTTGGTATACTTCGAGCTGATACACAGTATGTGCAGGCAAGGGTCTAGTCTTTATTTGAATGCTATTCTAAAANTGTTAACTGGTACCAGGAGCTCCTAATTATAACCTGTCTATCCTAAGCACACAAAACAACTATCGTTTAACCAAATGAAATGCATGCTATTCTAAGTTAAGAAAAGAAAACAAAAACCAAGCAATCATATGCATATGTTACTCCACAGGCATCAGTTCTGCCTCTAACATTCATCAACAGGAAAAGATATGGTCTGGAGATCGAATCTGTTAAGGAATGAATAGCACGGTTCTGAAGCGTTTAGACTGTAGGGTATATAAGCATTCACACACCATAAGAAAATGCAACTATATTAAACCAAAAGCGAATCTATAACTGCTGAGCAAACCATTTGATGTGGAAGCAAAACTAACTATAACACACACTAACTACTCTATTGCTAATAAAAACAGCAGCGTGCACCAGCTTGGCGGGCCCAACCAAACGGCGCAGGCGTTGTGGGAGAAAAACAGAGCCGACTAACTCACACGATGTGAATACAAAGGAATGCGATACTCCATTAACTCATCAAAAGCACAATATTCAACTCATGTTACAGACAATAGATACGCAGCAGCAATTTAGATTAAAAACAAGTTCTAGATACTAAAGAACAATTTAGATTAAAACAAGTTCAGCATAATCGATAACAATAACAAAGTAGCAACGAAAATGGTAGTCGCAGTGATCGTATGTGTAACCCGTTCTCAACAATGAACACGGGTTTATATCCCCATACCATGTTTGTAATAGCCTTAGATAGAAAACATAAAACAACGGATCCCCGATCCGAGAGAAATCTTTGCACGAAACTGAAAGAATTCGTTTCACAACTTCGTGAAACGTAGTGTCAATGGCGGTGAAATTTGGAACATCTCATCCAAGGTAATCATCGCCACTCGAACGCCTGCGTAACGGCTCCACCGGCTCGTGGTTCTTCCATCTTCCCCTTCAACCATAACGCTTGCCACATGATATCGGTCTTTGAACTGCCCATCGGTATCACACGGCAGAGTTGTACCGTACCTAACCCCGCTGCCAAGAATAGCAATGGTACCTGCCCAAGTGATATTAGTCCATTTATCAAATTAAAGTATTAAAAATGCACAATAATAGCTCGAATTTCAGAGATACCTTAGGTGACCCCTTTGAATGGTAAAGGGATGTTGATCATGTCAAAGGGAGGTCAAAAAGGGTAATATTGGCATATAGTTGGAGGTCACTGGTAAGTAATATGGGCAAGGAACATAGTCAAAACCGGGGACCAACAATCTCCTGTCCCATCATCTTTATTTTCTCCTTCCATGAGAGGTCGCTTGGGCATGCGAGAGCTTTTTTCCTCAAGAGAAACAAGCTCGAGACCCAACTCTTTGTACTCTGACCTCATTTGGGACATGCATTAAGACGACAAGGATCAAACCTCTTTGATACAACTGATCTAGATTTTATGAGCATAACAAAATGATTATAGATTATTAACAAGTTCTTAACAAAAAATAACAAAGATGCAGTAAAACTGGTTTTCTATTCAATAAGGAAATAAGCTAAAACTGTAAAATGCAGCGGAAACAAGCTTGTTGGAATGGTGGCAGCTTATCTATGAGAAGAGATGTGACAGTTGCACTCATTCGCAAGAAGATGATTACAATGAGGCTCTGAATTCCTTTTTACAATAAACACGAATGCCAAAAACCTTAGACATCCAAAAACCTAACCCTAGGAGATGAAGCACCAAAACTCATGTGGACCCCGTTTGCGTAATTTAGTACATCAACTTCCCGGGGTCATAACTTTTGCATACGATCTTCGTTTTAGGCGCATGATAGCCCGTTGGAAAGGTATTGTCAAGGAGATTCATTTTGGGGGAAATATTGAAGGAAATTTGATATTGCTCCCCATTTTCCCAAAAAACATCATTTAGGGCCTCAAAATGGCTCCGAAAGTTTCAGGACCCAAAAAGCTGCTAAAAGTAGTAAATTACCAAAATTCCCAAAAAACTGTTTTGAGCCAGTTGGAAAAGGTGGGTGGCCACTGATATCCACCTAGATCAGTTTTTCCACAGGGATGCTTCTGCAAAGTATTGTTAATCAATAGAAATCAAGATGACACAACTGTCATGATGTTCACCTTGAAGGCATCATTGAAATTGTTATCTTCTTTCACTATTATTTTATGAGATAGTTGATTTTATCCCGCTTATGCTTTCATTTTCTTCATCCATTTTGAGATTCAAAAGAGCAAGTTTAGAAAATTTTTCTCATTGAAGTCAAGAACATTTTTTAGTTGAATGATTATGCTTACAAGGATATGCCTCCTCATACTTAACACTTTCCATGAGTTGTTCCCAAATTCCCAGTCATTTTCCCATTAAATCCGCTCACTTCCCCCTGTTGCATAATCATTCTGATTTATATATTCTTGACCTGATGTTACTTGGTCTATGAAACCAGACATTCTGAGTTCTCAATCTTTTGGAAACAAATTTCCCTATGGAGTCACCATTTTGTTGACGATTAAAATCGTAATGATGAAATCAACCCGCAAAGTATTGCTAAAGCGCTATTATTTAACTATGCTAATAATATAATACTAGTAGGTGGGACCCCCTTGTAGACTAGAGGCACAAGGATAGACATATTATACATGTTTTGTTGTTGTTTTTTATGCTACCTACACAGTCCTACATTTTTTACGATGCAGTCTTGGTTTCATTTGACATGATAATAGGTGGATGGTGCCATTTTGTGGAATGCTTTTTGCGATACAAAACAGTTTTATGGTTATGAGGAGCATGCTATTTACAATTACTATGATTTAACCTTGTCACTAATCCTTATGATCGATTACCTAGCCACATATATGCAAGAGATATTTTAATGGTAGCATGGTCAAAACAACAAAAGAAACCTATGAACAGATCCTAAAGTATAACAAAGGGAAAGAAGTTATATGTTTGAGCTATGATAAAGGACTATATGCAAGCTTGAATGAAAACGTTGAGGGATATTAGTGTTATTCATAACTATTATGCTATTGTTGGTTAGTGGACTATGTGAATTTCATGAGATTTGAATGGAGGCACATATGGCATGTTTAATATGTATTATGGCATGGAGATATGGCAAGGGTTAATGTGTAAATTTTATTGGGTGGCGCACTATGCAATGGATACTTTCTTAGATTTCACGATGGTTTGGCATTTAATACACATTGGTTATATGGTTTAATTGTTGGTGAATGTGATGCTTATTGGGTTGTCTCGTACTTTGAATTGAATGGGCCAGGTGATGGAAGCGATGTGCATTTACTGCACGTTACTCCATAATTTCCCTAATGCCCACCACCCTAGCATTGTTCCATTGTTGCATTTTTCACTCTGTTGGTTGTGAAGCTCCAAATTTTTAGGCTCTTGGAAGAAAGAAGGCTCAGCCAAATTGCCATTTAAGCGTATTGCCACAGGTATGATTCTTTTTCTCTCCATGCATCATGTATTCTTTATTGTATGAACCAAATGATGGCTTAGTGATGCTTGGATTCTATGTGTTATTGAGAATTTCAACTATGTAGATGTGTGTTATCACTCTCCGTGATAACTGTAAATGTTTAGGATTGCAAGTAAAGAAATGGGTATTTTAAGTTTCGCATTGGTTGTTTGCTCGATCAGTTTACTATAATGATGGGTCTATGTGGAATAATAAGTGAACAATGGTACAATATGGCTCTACGTTGATGATGGATGGTTTTGTTCTGTGTATTACTGTCAATTAACTCGTTCCTTCACAGTCATGGTGGTAACCCTTACCCAGTCGCAGAGGAATTGCCAACAGTTGTTGTGTTCTTTCTTCAAAACCCGAGTCATGGTCGTTGGCCCATTCTTACTGTCTTTTCACCGAAGTATCCCAAGATCCAGTCTTGGTTGGCCCTAACATTAATACATGCATTTATGGTTGTGGATTGATACAATTTGTATCTGTGCATTCTGTCAAAAGGACGAGTATGTCCTCACTGGTGTTGTTGTCAAGTTGTTTGGCTCTTAAGTATTAGAAAGGGATGTTATATCTCTATGTTTTTTTTTATAACTGCCACTGTTAAATTAACCCTCGCCTCTCCTCTGCAAGTGTTAAACGCACCATGTGAACTAGGTTATTTTAATCTTCCTATCGTTTCTCTCCTCGAGTGTTGATCATTGGTTCCATCTAGGACTTGGAGTAATAAGTAAGACTATGTGGCTCACTGTTGTGTCTTTTTCGAAAGGTATTTTTGCATGTGGTTGATATAAGTCTCGAAAGACCATCAACTCTTTGTGTTGTTGTTTAAAAGATGAACAAGGTCTCATTGTTTCCTTGCCTTTGATTTTGACAAAGCCTGATGTAGAATCCATTGTCGTTTCTCACCTCGGGCACCTTCTAGGGTTGTCTAGTATTGGGTATCAGTGAAATGGTTATGGAGGTCTTTAAAAAATATGCTCTATCGTCGAGTCTCTGTATTTTCCTTGTATGGTTAAATTTTTGAATAAGAATGAAACGGGCACTTTCACACAATCGATGGATATCTTTCTATTTGTTATAGTTCCACTCATTGTGTTTTAAACAACATGTTCTTGATTGCATATGGAAACACCTGTGTGGTTTTTGCTAAGCTCAATCAGGGTTATACCAAGTTTAAAAATGAGGCATGTGTGTAGTTTGGTTATGTTCACTTCATATGTTGTATTGGAATCATCACTCATATTACCAATGGTTTTAAAAGAAAGTTATACCCACAGAGATAAGGCTTGGGGTTTATTTTTTGGTTGACTATTGTTTCATTTCAAGATTTTGTGATTGATATAATGAAGACTGTGTATAATCGGGCATATTTTGAAGTTTGTTTGCTTTTGAAAAGAGACCTGTGTATATTTTAATTGAGCCCAATTGTTGATTGGTAAACAATGGATGTTGATTATTATCGTGGTGCATTTTGGATTATCAGGGATAGATGTTGAGCATAATGTTGTGTTTTTTTTTTTGTTTTTTTTTTGAAAGAAAAAATAAAGAAAGAAGGGATCAACGTTTTATTAAATAGGACTGTTGAATAGAAAGGTTTTTTTTATAAGTTATGTTTGCACGGACTGTTATGAATTAATGAATTATGAGAAATTTAATTATTGGAACAACAAGCAGTTTTGTATATAATTGAGAAACAGTGAATGTTGGTTCTTTTTGGATTGATTTTAATACAGAGTTATGATTATTGATTATTTAATTTGTTTTATGAACAATATCCATTAAATCCCCTATCATTTTCTCACTTATTCGCTCATTACGAATCACCTCACAATCCCATATTCACTTTGCACACCCTGTTCTTAAAATTAAATTAAAATTAAATGGAAACTCTGTATTACAACAATTAAAAGATGACACAGAGATGGGTCAAAGTCGATATGATTTTGTTATTGTAACACAGTTGATTGTTTAATGATTTGTTGAGAAGTAATCATGTTCTTATCCATTTCATTTTATCACCTTTTTTCTCAATACAACCCCTTCAGATATCCTAGAACCCTTATTCACCCTCTGCTCATTGATAAGTATTAAATGAATTTTATGGATTGGATTACATGGGTCTGATGTGATTGTTGAGCCAAACTAATTTGTTTCATATTAAAGAGATGTCATGTATGGTTTGTTGAGGATGAGCTTCTTCATCAAAGGAAGCCATGGACGAAATAATAGGGGAAGAGGGAATTGGAACAGAGGGCCTAGAAGGCCAAGATTATCGATACAGTTTGATGCAGATACATAAGAGTTAAACCATCTCTTCCAAGACGGATTTTTCAATTGGATTGGAAAAGGGGTAGTCCAAACTAGGCCAGAAAGGCCTCCCTTCCAACCCTAGCATGTCCCTAGTATCCTTGTCCCCCCTCATGTTTCATTGCAACCTGAAGTCCCCAAGAATGACGGATGGTAGGAGATTGTTCACCCAAAAGTCTCCCAACATCGTGGTTGGCCCAATTTGTCTCTACTTGCTCCTACTCCACAGGTTAACCCAAATGTCCAAATTTCCCCTGCACACTCACCTGTACAGTCTTCCCATGCAAGAAAAAGACTCAAATCCGAAGCTCAACACACGCATGATAAAGGAAAAGTTGTTTCTGCCCCCTCCTCTCCCTCAAGTTATTAAGCCAAATCTGTTTCATCCCGCATGCACTTGAGAGATGATTGTTCTCATGTCATCAGTGAGATCAATCCTAAAGGCTCCACACAGCATAAGGCTAATTCAGGAAGGTCAATGGGAGACAACAACAACAAAGGGAAAATGGCCTCCCAAAGTGGCAAATATGGTTTTTTGAGTATATTTTATTATTGATTGTTGAGAACAATTGATTGCTGAAGTTTTTGGAAAACATACTATTTTTGGATATTTTGGATATTATATGTTTGGATATGGTTTAAAATATCATTGATATTTAATTTTAAAATTATGAGAATGATGATAGGAGCCACAAGGAGGGATGTGTTTGATTGATTGACTAGTTATGTTTATTTTTGTTAAGAAACTAAAGGGAGTCACAAGGGGTCCCACCTACTAGTTATTATTTATTAAAAGACCCTTATTATTATTATTATATTAATTCTTCCTCTAACTAAAAGTTAGTTGAGTTTTAGCTAACTTAACTAAAAGAAGTAATTAAACTACCTCAACTAATTTGGGATGCATAAAAGAAAAATGAAGAGGAAGAACAAAGGGAGAATAGAAGGAGAAAGCACATGAAGGTTTGCTCTTGAGTTTTATTGAGACAGTTCAGTTTTTATTCATTTTTCAATTCATTAAAATCCTAATTCTCTTTTATGATAGCAGGGTCCTATTGTAGATAACAAGATTCAAAGCTAAATTACATCATTCAGACACTTGTTTTCAGAGGTGTTGATCTATCTTTGATAGTCTGTGTAGACTTGTCTATTTATGAATTAAATTTCATGAATGATAAAGGATATTGTGCAGAGTCAAGTGGACAACAATTTGTGGCAAGCTGATCCAACTTTTAAAGTTTAGTTTTTTACTTTCTGTCATAAGTCCTTTTGTATGGTTTTCATCGGGGACATCTAAGTTTGACTTTGGTCCAAACTCCCTCAGGGATTTTTGTAAGGATAACGATTATTTTGATTTCTTGGAATGAAATATGCGATTGCTATTCTGTGTCATCTGTGTTAATATGTGACTTGGTATTTTTTATTTTGTCTCCACTTTTACTTTTGCATCTGTTATATTCATAAAATTATATAAAAATGTTGAATTTTACAACAATCTTCTATTTAAAAAAAATCATTCTAAGCCCTTGTAAGTAATACTTGTGGATGAGGAAACAAATTTTGAGGCTATAAACATAGGGTGATATTCCTGTCTATCTTTCCTCATCCAAACAAGATATGAAAATCCTTGAGTACAATTCAAGACCCCACAGACTCCTTCCTTAATCCCCCTTTTGTTTTGAAAACAATTTCTGGGAACTCGCCCTTTTTCTTTAACCCCCAATCTCATGTGACCATGGGCTGTGAACAAGTGTTCGCTGCAAGACACTTATCCTATGCTTCAGGCCTCCATGAATGGTTTGGTCATCTAAACTATTGATCATTGCAAAAAATATGTAATCAACAAATGGTGACTGGTCTTCCTCTTGTTTCTTGCAAAGATGGTGTTTTAACTGGATGTGTTCTCGACAAACATCATTGGGACAATTTTGACAAATGTGCCTCTTGACACACCTCGTCCCCTTTTCATCTTGTTCATAGTGAATTGTGTGGTCCACTTTCTTATCCTTCTTTCTCTGGGTGCAAGTATTTCTTTATGTTTCATTGATGACTTCTCCATACACACTTTGGTTTATTTCTTAAAATTTAAGAGTGAAGTGTTTGAAAAGTTTTTTTCCTACAAGGCCCTTGTATAAAAACAATCTCGACATCAAATTCAAAGGTTAAGAACATATAATGCAGGTGAATATGTGAACAACAATTTTACAAGTTACTACAGTGCACAGGGAATCCAGATGAAACACAATGTTCCATATACACACACAACAAAATGGTGTTTCTAAGAGAAATAATAACACATTAAAGAAATGGTTAATTGTATGATCCAATCGAAGGGATTAAGTATTAATTATTGCGTGGAAGCCATTAATTGTGAAAATTACATAGTAAATAACACTCCCAAAATGGCTCTAAAAAATATAACACCAAAAGAAATGTGGAATAAAATTAAGCCAGATGTAAGCCACTTCAGTGTATTTGGTAGTGTAGCATGGGCTCACATTCTTGATGGGAAAATGGAAGCTTTACAACCCTAAAAGTGAGAAGTGTATTTTTGTTGGATATTCTGAACATGTCAAAGGTTACAGACTTCTTCAAACTCATCCTAATGAAATTATTGTTAGAAGAGATGTTAAATTTGATAAAAATCTCTTGGCGTGTGAGTTGTGCCTTGTTCAGCCTGGAATCCATCTTCAACGTTTGTGCCATATTTTGTTCCTATTTTGTGCCTATTTTGGTCTCTTCTTTTTTAGATGATTAAAGTGAGGATGAAAATCCACCTCCGCCTACTCACCTTCCTTTATATGAGTCCATTGAACATGAACCTACACCAACACCACAACTTCTCATATGGGTCTATTCAACTTGAGAAGTAACCGATGATCTTTCCAATGATCCTTCAAATTAGTGTCAAACACGTTCACAGTTCTAGTGAGGCTCTTCTCTTTTGGCTCAATTTTTAGAGACTCATGATGCAAATACATTTGTAGAAGATTTAGGTCATCTAGTATGGGATAAAATAATGAATGAAGAGTATCTCTCTTTAATGGCGAATGGTAATTGGGATCTTGTACCTATTCTGAAAGGAAGAAAACTTGTTAGATGTAAATGGGTGTGTAGAAATAAGTATGCATCAAGTGGAAGTGTTGAAAGACACAAGGGTTGTTTAATTGCCAAAGGGTTCTCTCAAGTTGAAGGCATATAATATAATGAATCCTTTTCCCTTGTATCCAAAATGAATTCCATCCACCTTGTTCTATCCCTTGTTGCATCACATAAATGGGAGTTCCATCAGATGGATTTTAAATCCTCCTTATTGCATGGGGATTTGCAAGAAGAAATATACATGGAACAACCTCCTGGCTATGTCTAGAATGACTCCATCCTTCTTTGTATCCTTAAGGAATATATTTATGGTCTTAAGAAATCTCCTCATGCTTGGTATGCTAAAATAGACAACTTCTTCTTGAAACTAGATTTTCTAGATTCCATTCTGAGTCTAATGTCTATACAAAGAAAGTAGGAAGCCATATCATAATACTTGTTCTTTATGTTGCTGACCTTATCCTCACTAGTCATTTTCTATAGATGTTCACAATTTGTCACTATTTTCAATTGTGTCTATAGGAAATACTTGTGACTGGATTATGAGCTCAATCATAGGGACATATTCATTGTTATCTATATGCATATGGGTATGCTAGTGTATTTTCTTATTAATAAATATGAACTATTTATGTTTCCATAAGTAAAATTGTATGCCTACAATTAATTTCTCTGTTATTGTTAGGATAGGGCTGCATTTGCATATTAGAATAGGATTGAATTGAGGATTTAGTCTAATTTAAATGAAAAAGTCTCTCTTTAGAGATAAATCCATTTAATTAGCAACAATCAAGCCCACATAGTGATGGATATTGCTGTACCAAACAAGAGCATGTCTGATTGGGACCCGCCATTGGGGAATTTTTCCCACGTCAACATGCCCATAATATTTGTGTGCTAATTTATTTTCCTTATTTTATTTCCTAAGCTACATTTGTTTATATGTTTGTAGCCTCAGAATACCCAATCCTCCACTTCAAATAAAATAAAAATAAAAATAAAATAGGAATGAAATAATAAAAATGAAATATAAAAATAAAATAAATAAAACTATACAAACTTATATATACAAAATAAAATATGGACGTGGTTAGGGAAAAATGAGGATTGGTTCCAATTATGGGTCAAGGTTCCATTTTGAGTCACGTTTCCACACTTAGGTCAAGGTTCCACATCTAGGCCAGGGTTCCTCACCTAGAAATCAAAATTTTAAACAAATCTTATCATGAGAATGTCTAGATATTTAGATTTTCAGATGTCTGAGACTCACATAAAGTGTATTCCTTTGAACAAATCCAAATCTCTGAATTCCATATTAGATGGGTTAGGTAAACATGACACAAAGGTGTTCACATAGGATAACATAGAATAAAAGGGAACGTAGAGGACACATTATATGCCTTTTTAGATGACACATACGTGCCACATCGGGTACCACATAAGGTAAGAAATACTTTTCCAATGCATGGTCATTGGACGAAGAAAATAGAATGGACAAGTGACAAGTCTTGATTGGATTTTGCAAAGGCATGGATCTGGAACCTGGGATTTGAATGAAGATAATTTTTAAAAGAAAGGTCGAATTTAGATGCTCCATGGGATATAACACCTAGGAAACCACACCATATGGAAAGTCAAATTAAGCCTCATTCTGGAGGATCCATATGGCATGTCAGACATGACCAACAATATGACACATGACATGCCACATTGAGTTCCATGTCAGACTCACAAACATAATAGGCCCTATGTCAGCAAGACAACTAGAAGACTTTGGTTGGGTATTAAAAAAGGTACTACATTCTATATCCAGGATTTGAATGATTTGAGAGACTGTTAGGTACTAGAGGTATTATCATAAGTAGAAAACATAAATATTGCAACAAATACCCTTAGAAAAAAAAATGTAGAGAACCACAACACCAAAATGACACCTTTATTGATTGAAAGCAATGTTCACTTGCCTCTTTGAGGGGGAAAGCTCCAGTAGAGCAATGCTCTATTACAATAATTCTCAAGACAATAATTTATCACGCCTCCTACTCTTATTTATACCAATTCAATCTTCTAAAGAACATTCCAGATGAATATCTTTCTAGAAGTGGAAACTTCTATTAAATATTCTTACATTACACTTGTTCACATTATTAAATAGGCCTTATTGACTAATGTCGACCTTTATTACATGAAAAATATATTATTCTATCTACATGAGGGGTTAGGGAGTTTAGGTCCCTAACATGCCTTCCCCCTTGAAGAACAACCTTGAACTCAAGGCTTGAGATGAAGAAATTGTTGTAGAATGGTGACTGACTCCCAGGTGACATCTTCTGGAGTTTTATCTTTCCAATGAACTAACACTTCCTTGATGGTTTTTTGATAGAGATGATGCTCTCACTAGTCCAATAATGCTTGTGGCTGCAACCAAATAGAACCTTATTCATCCAACTCAGGGAGACTGGTTTGAGTTTGGCACTTAGTTCCAATCAATTTATTTAAGAATGAGACATGAAAAATAGGATGGAGCTTAGAATGACTGGGTAGAGATAATTAGTAGGAGATGGGCCCCACTCACTTGATAATTGTATAAGGACCATAAAATTTGGGAGCAAGTTTCTGATAATGTTCAACTTTGAGTGAAGTCTTATTATAATGTTGCAACAAAATAAATGCCTGGTCCCCTTAAGCAAATTGACGTTTAGAATGACCTCAATATGCTTGTTTCTTCATGTAGTTCCGAGCCATGAACAAATTTTCTTTGAGGGTACGAAGAATGGATGCTTGGAATATAAGATTATTTTCAACCTCCTGACCCTTGGAGACACATAACATGTATGAGAGAATCGACAGTGGATGTTTCCTATAGATTTCTTCAAAAGGAGTGATGTGAGTTGCAGTATGGAAAGATGTGTTATACCACCATTTAGCTAGGGGAAACCATTGAGCCCACTAATTTTGTTTTTCAGATGTAAAACACCGCAAATATGTTTCCAAACACTTGTTGACAAGTTCAGTTTGGTCATCAATCTGGGGATGATAGGAGGTGTTGAGATGCAGTTGGGTTCCTTGGAGCCTGGTCAATTCTTACAAAAAATTACTGGTGAAAGTTGGATCACGGTTAGAGATAATAGAATGAGGCATGCCATGAAGTTTGAATATATTATCCATAAAAATTTAATCCACTATGGATGTGGTGAATAAGTGTTGAAGAGAACATAAATGTGTGCATTTGGAAAAACAATCTACTACCACCATGATGACTGACTTATTTCTTGATTTAGGTAGGCCAACAATGAAATATGTAGAAATATCCCTCCAAATAGTAGGGGGAATCAAAAGCAGTTGGAGTTTTCCTAGAGATTTAATTGTTTCTCCCTTATCGCATTGACAAGTATGACATTCATCCAAAAAGGTGAGAATGTCTTGTTTCGTATCGTCCTAGAAAAAATATTGTTTCACCCATTCATAGGTTTTGGTAAACTTCGAATACCTAGCTATGGATGAAGCATGAATCACAGAAAGCATTGTGGATTTAAGTTGCGACTGTTTTCTTAAATACAAATGGATTTTGTAGCAAACCTCTTCATTGTGCCAATAGTACCATGGAGAAGCTTGAGAATGGTGTTGCAATTGTTGGATCAAGCGATAAATGTTTGGGTCTTGCAACCATTCCTGGTGAACAACGTGGAGCCAATATGGTACAATGAAGGAGAGGGAAAAGAGGGAACCTTCTTCTTCATACTTTTTTGAAAGAGCGTCGAAAACCATGTTTTCTTTTCCCTTCCTATAAATGATCTCATAATCATATCTAAATATCTTGGCCACTGATTTTTGTTTCTATAGGGATGAAATTCATTTTTTCTTTGGGGATGAAATTTCTTGTTCCAGAAAATACTTGAGGCTCTAATGGTCAATTTTAATTTGGAAGCACCACCCCAATAGATAAGGATGCCAGAGATCCACTGTATGCATAATAGCCAACATTTCCTTTTCATAGATTGATTGGCCCAAATGTCTCTCCAAATTTGTTTATCAAGTGAAAGACAAAGCCCTTCCATCTTGCATGAAGATGGCCCCAATTTATTTCCCTGAAGAATCACATTCCAGAATAAAAGTCTTAGTGAAGTCAGGAAGTTCCAGGACATGATTCATTCACATAGCCTCTTTCAAGGAATGAAAGGAATGATTAGCAGCTAGAGTCCAAGTGAAAGCATTCATTTTAATGAGATCAGTGAGAGGTGTTGCAATTTTTCAATAATTTTGAACAAACTTGGGATAATAGCCCATTAAAAAAAAAAAACACACTAGCTCTTAAGATTTTTAGGGCGATACCAATCCTTCATAGTTTAAATTTTATTAGGATCCATATGTACACCATCCTTACCAACAATATGATCTAGGTAATCTACTTTCAAGGATCCAAAAACACATTTAAACTGTTTGAGGAAACATTTTTGTTGAGATAGTAGATAGAGAACTTGATCCATATGGGTTATATGGGATTTCTAAGTTTTACTATAGATGAGAATATAATCAAAGAAAACTAAGAAAAAATGATAGAGGAAAGGATGGAACACATGATTCATGAAACTTTGGAAAGTGGAGGGATCATTACAGAGGCCAAAGGGCATTACCAAGAACTCGTAGTGACCCTCATGAGTTCTAAATGCAGTCTTGGGAATGTCTTCCTCTTTCATACATATCCGGTAGTAGCCAGAATGAAGATCAAGTTTAGTAAAGTACTGAGCATCGCTCAATTCATAGAACATGCCATCAATGACAAGAATGGGGAATTTTTATTTAATGGTGAGTATGTTGAGGTAACGAAAGAATGGACATATGCACCAAGTGCCTTATTTCTTGAGTACCATGAACACCAGAGAAGAATAGGGGTTGGTACTAGGACGAATAGCACGCGCTTTGAGATATTATTGAACATTTTTCTCTATTTCATTCTTCTAGGAAAAGGGATGATGATAAGGGAGAATATTGGGAGCAAGGCTTCCCAGGACTACAGAAATGGAATGATCATGAACACCATGGGAAGAGGGAAGTCCATGGGGAGTGGTAAAAATGGCTTGGTGTTGGTAGATGATAGATTGGAGGTCAGGATGCACACATGGTGTCTCAACTCCTTGAATGGAATGGAGTTGGTAAATAATTCCCAAATGACCTTTTTTGAAGATATTTTCAATTCGATGGGAATCGATGATATTAGGGGATCCTATTGTGATTCCATGGAAATTATAATATTGTCCCTCCTGTTGGAATTGCATGGTTAATTCCTTAAAACACATGAGGATGGGGTCCAGAGTGCCTAACCATTCAACACTGAGAACAATGTCACAACCACCCATGTGTAAAATTTTTGAACCTGCACAAAATAGATCTAGCTAAACAAAAATACACACATTTGCAGAGAGAATTTTAGAAAGAAGAAGAAGGAGAGAAAGAATGAAAGAATTCTCATTAACCATTGTGAATAATGAATAAATTACACATGATATACTTTGTATAACTCAATGAGTGCACAGTGGAGGAGAAACAATGTGCCATAGTGGTGCTCTAGAGTTATCTAGACACACACCAGCAGTTACAGGAGTGAACTGCCACCTAGTCTAGTCTCTCAGGTAGTTACGGGAGTGAACTGCCACCTAGTTGAGTTAACTAGTCAACTAGTCTTCTGTTAAATGACTGAACAAAGAGTAGTGAGGAGTTAAATCAGGAAGTAAAGGTTAATGCGCCAGTCTGGTGACAATCCCAATGTTGCATGGTGACAAAACCAATGCAGCATCTAAACTCAAATCAACTAATCAAACTGAAGTGTCAACTGAAAGAGAATATTCTCCAGGTGGAATATTCTCACCTAAAATATAGGAGACTGTATAATGACTAATTATGACTAAT